>CM033476.1:204623010-204698010 GCA_019447015.1 Hymenochirus boettgeri
TACTGTAGTTATGGTAATAAACACATCATTGTAATTATGGTAATAAATACATCATTGTAATTATGGTAATAAACACATCACTGTAGTTATGGTAATAAACACATTACTGTAGTATAGTATAGTATAGTATTTGAGGTTGAATAAAGACATACGTCCATCCAGTCCAACCCATCTAGCAATATCCTCATTTCCTGCCTAACTGTTGATCCAGAGGAAGGCAAAAAACCCCCACCAAATTTATGAAGGGGGAAAAAATTCCTTCCTGACTCCAAGTGGCAATCGGAAATTTCCCTGGATCAACTCTACTTTATGTATCAATACCAGTAACTTGCAACATTCCTTGTTTGCAGAAACTCATCCAGCTTTTTTTTGAAACTCACCAATGAACCTGCCATTACAACGTCCACTGGAAGACAGTTCCATAGCCTTACCGTTCTCACAGTGAAAAACCCTTTCCGAGCTTGAAGCCTAAACCTTTTTTCTTCAAGTCTTAAGGGATGTCCTCGTGTCCTTTGACATGTTCTCTTGGTGAACAATGCCCCAGATAGTTTATTGTATGGCCCGTTAATGTATTTATACACAGTAATCATATCCCCACGCAAGCGCCTTTTCTCCAGCGTACATAATTGTAACTTTTCCAGTCTCTCTTCATATTCAAGCTCCCCCAATCCCCTTATTAATTTAGTTGCCCTTCTCTGAACCCTTTCCATTTCAAAGATGTCCTTTTTGTACACAGGATTCCAAAATTGCACTGCATATTCCAAATGAGGCCTTACCAATGCTTTGTAAAGAGGGAGAATTACATTTTCCTCCCTTGAATCCATACCTCGCTTTATACAAGACAATACCATGCTGGCTCTGGCTGTTGCCGCCTGGCACTGCTTGCTACCTTTAAGTTTGTTATCCACCAAAACTCCAAGATCCCTTTCCAACAGGGATTCACTTAACACAGAGCCATTTATAGTATAAGTAGCACAAGTATTTTTAAGTCCAAAATGCATCACCTTACATTTATCAACATTGAATTTCATCTGCCACTTAGCAGCCCAATGTGATAATCTATCTAGATCCCCTTGCAATGATTGCACATCCTCTGAAGTTTTTAATGGTCGACAAAGTTTTGTGTCGTCAGCAAACACAGAAACCTTGCTGACAATACCCACTTCCAAATCATTAATAAATAGATTAAATAGAAGCGGCCCCAACACAGAACCCTGTGGCACCCCACTTAGCACTTTAGTCCATAATGATGAAGCCCCATTAACAACTACTCTCTGCATCCTATTCTTTAACCAATTTTCTATCCATGTACAAATGTGACTCCCCAGACCAACAGACCTTAGCTTATTCATTAGTCGCCTATGGGGGACTGTATCAAAAGCCTTTGCAAAATCCAAGTAAACTACATCTACTGCTATACCAGAGTCTAAATTTCTACTTACTTCCTCATAAAAGCCAAGCAAGTTAGTTTGACAAGATCTATTCCTCCTAAATCCATGCTGGTTACTACTTATAATGTCAGTCCTTGAAACATACTCTAGAACATGATCCCTTATTAAACTTTCCAGGATCTTCCCCACCACTGAAGTTAAACTTACAGGCCTGTAATTACCCGGCTGTGAACGTCTACCTTTTTTGAATATTGGAATAACATCAGCCTTTTTCCAATCCAGAGGCACACCACCGGACATGAGGGAATCAGCAAAAATAAGAAACAATGGCCTAGATAAAACTGAACTTAGCTCCCTAAGTACCCGAGGATGTATTTTATCCGGTCCAGGAGATTTATTAATATTAACCTTATTTAGTTCTTTCTGTACCATATCCTCGGTTAACCAAAGTGCACTTGAATCTTGTATACCTTTATTGCTACTATACTCTATGATATCTGTACTTGGATCTTCTATAGTGTATACAGAGGAAAAAAAATTATTCAAGACATTTGCTTTATCGCCATCCTCCGTAACTAACTTATCCCCATTAATTAATGGTGCCACATTCTCAGTCCTCATCTTCTTACTATTAATATACTTAAAAAAATGTTTAGGCTTAGTGATGCTTTCTTCAGCTATCCTAACTTCATTATTAATTTTAGCTAGTTTGATTGCTTTCTTACACTCCTTGTTACAGTTTTTATACTCCCTAAAGGCCCTTTCCGTTCCCTCGGCCTTAAAGGTTTTAAATGCCTTTTTCTTCCTTACCATTTGCCTCTTTACATCAGAATTCAGCCACATAGGCGCGGATTTATTTTTTTTACATTTATTTCCCAAGGGTATAAATTTAGATGTGAACTGGCTTAAAATCCCCTTGAATAATACATTATCCCAGTTGACATTCTGAAGAGCTGCTTTTAACCTGGGAAAATTTGCTTTCCTGAAATTAAATGTCTTTGTTAACCCAGCGCACTTTTCCTTTCGATAACAAAGTCCAAATGCCACTATTTCATGGTCACTATTCCCTAAGCCTCCAGTTACCTTTATATCTATAATGTGCTCCACAATGTTAGATATTACCAGATCCAACAGAGCTCCTTTTCTAGTAGGAACCTCAACCACCTGTGAGAGAAAATTATCCTGCAGCAAATTCAGGAACTCATCGCCTTTTTCTGTGATGGCAGTTCCACCACACCAATCAATGTCAGGGTAATTGAAGTCCCCCATAATGAGCACACTCCCCAAACTTGCAGCCCTTGCCAACTGCATATGAAGTTGACTCACCTCCTCTCTGCTAGCATTTGGCGGCTTATAGCAGACACCAACAATGACATTACCCCCTTTCCTGTTGCCTAATTCCACCCATATTGCCTCCACTTTATCATCCATATCACCAGCTATCTCTTCTTTTAAATTTGGCTTCAATTCTTTTTTAACATATACACATACTCCTCCCCCTTTCCTTTTTTTTCTGTCCTGCCTAAACAAGGCATATCCTTCTATATTTACAGCCCAGTCGTGAGAACTGTTCAACCACGTTTCTGCTATACCTATTACATCATACTTTTCATTCAATGCCATCATTTCCAATTCACCCATTTTGTCAGCCAGGCTTCTCGCATTTGCAAACATACATTTTAGATTATGATCCTGTAATTTATTCGTACACTTTGATACACATTCCTCCCTATCCCCTATGCTAGCCCCACCCCCCTTTCCACCCACCACTGGCCTATCTACACCCTGCTTTCCTCCTGGACAATCTATCCCAGTGAGACTGCTAATACCCTCCCCCCCCAAACCTAGTTTAAAATCTCCTCCAACCCTCTAGCCATCTTCTCCCCTAAAACAGCTGCACCACCATCAGTGAGGTGCAACCCATCCCTACTAAAGAGCCTGTAGCCGACAGCAAAGTCTGCCCAGTTCTCAATAAACCCAAACCCTTCTTCCTTACACCACTTTCTTAGCCACGCATTAATGCTCCTAAGCTCCCACTGTCTCCCTGGCTTAGCACGTGGCTGGGGTAGTATTTCTGAAAACACTACCCTGGAGGTCCTTGCTTTTATCTTGGCCCCTAGTTCTCGGAAATCATGTTTAAGGACCTCACCTCCACCTCTAACTTTGTCATTGGCACCAATGTGAACCAAGACCGCCGGGTCACACCCGGCCCCACCCAATAATCTGTCTACACGATCCACCACATGCCGAACCCTAGCACCAGGCAGGCAACACACAGTTCGGCATGTAGGGTCCTGGCGGCAGATTACCCTATCTACCTTCCTTATAATGGAGTCCCCTACCACTACCACCTGCCTTGCATTCCTGACCCTTCGTTCCTCCTCCCTTGTATCAGAGATGGCAGTCCCCTGGGTGCTCAAGGGACTATCCCCCTCCATACACGCTAATTCCGAGGTGTCCTCCTCCACTTCATTACCTAAGGCGGCAAATCTGTTGGGATGGACAATCTGGGAAGAAGCCCCCCTACTCTTCCGTCCCCCACTTCCCCTAGTAACCCTAACAAAACTACCTCCTTCCTCATCCTTTCTTGTCCCTCTTCCACCCACCTCTATACTGGCCCCAGCCAGTGCCTGCTGACCCCCCAGTTCTGCCAATCCCCGCAATGCTGCAAGCTGCCCCCTTAGACTCTCCACCTCGGCTTCCAAACGGGCAACCCACTCACACCTGACACAGACATAGGTTCCCCGGAACGTCTGCTCCAGGTTCCTATACATGTGGCACGATGCACATTGCATGGTACTGACAAAACTGTCCCTTCTAATACACCACACCAACACAGTGACGCACAAACCTTGTTTAATTGTCCTTCTTGTTTCAATGTCCTTCTTTTTTTATGTCCTTGAGATCAAGGTCCTTAAGAGAAAGGGCCACTCACAAGTTCGTTACACTCACAGGAAACTTCCTTTTGTTAGGTCCAAACCACAGGCCCAACACTGTGAATCCTATTTAACTAATAGGCCCCAACCCCCACACCAATTAGTGCAAGAGCCAGAAAGAGAGGAAAAAAAAAACCAAACACTTATTAACCCTTTCGCAGCCTGTTTGTGATTACAACAGGTACAATACTAGAATATAGAAGTCCAGCACACCCCTTTAACTGGAAGAAGAAAGATTAGTCTGCTTACTGCACACTCAATCCTGCACACAGTTTTTAACAGTACAAACAATCCTTATTTTCAAACTGTCAAACAATCCTTATTTTCAAACTTTCACACACACCATACAACCATCAAATGATTAAGTGTCCTTCTTTTTTTTATGTCCTTGAGATCAAGGTCCTTAAGAGAAAGGGCCACTCACAAGTTCGTTACACTCACAGGAAACTTCCTTTTGTTAGGTCCAAACCACAGGCCCAACACTGTGAATCCTATTTAACAATAGGCCCCAACCCCCACACCAATTAGTGCAAGAGCCAGAAAGAGAGGGAAAAAAAAAACCAAACACTTATTAACCCTTCCAGCCTGTTTGTGATTACAACAGGTACAATACTAGAAATAGAAGTCCAGCACCCCTTTAACTGGAAGAAGAAAGATTGTCTGCTTACTGCACACTCAATCCTGCACACAGTTTTAACAGTACAAACAATCCTTATTTTCAAACTGTCAAACAATCCTATTTCAACTTTCACCCCACACATACAACCATCAAATGATTAAGTGTCCTTCTTTTTTATGTCCTTGAGATCAAGGTCCTTAGAGAAAGGGCCACTCACAAGTTCGTTACACTCACAGGAAACTTCCTTTTGTTAGGTCCAAACCACAGGCCCAACACTGTGAATCCTATTTAACTAATAGGCCCCAACCCCCACACCAATTAGTGCAAGAGCCAGAAAGAGAGGAAAAAAAAAACCAAACACTTATTAACCCTTTTCGCAGCCTGTTTGTGATTACAACAGGTAAAATACTAGAATATAGAAGTCCAGCACACCCCTTTAACTGGAAGAAGAAAGATTAGTCTGCTTACTGCACACTCAATCCTGCACACTGTTTTTAACAGTACAAACAATCCTTATTTTCAAACTGTCAAACAATCCTTATTTTCAAACTTTCACACACACCATACAACCATCAAATGATTAAGTGTCCTTCTTTTTTTATGTCCTTGAGATCAAGGTACTTAAGAGAAAGGGCCACTCACAAGTTCGTTACACTCACAGGAAACTTCCTTTTGTTAGGTCCAAACCACCACAAACAAACACACAAGATAAAAGAACTCTATGAAGGTAGAATGAAGGTAGAATAATTATATAAGGTGAGTAAAAAAAAGTGTGCATGCCCTTTAAACAATTTTCATTATACACTTGTACAAAATAATTCAGGAACCCTAAACCCAGAAATCATGCTCCCTGGAACCCATGTTGACCCAAAATATTGGCTTTTGTCCTTGGCAGGTTTATGAAGGGACTTCTTGGCAGGGGAATGAGGGCTCCTGACATATCTGGTCACCTATCATACAGTTGATGTCATTTAATCATTCATCTGAATCAGCTGAACATTTGGCCGAACACTCAATTTTTTCAATGGATCGTTCAATGAGTCGCACTGAAATTTACGTTTGTTTGTGTCGTCGAACAGAGAAATTTAGTCCCAGTTGACCAATTTTTAATAGTGATAAGTCTGTCAGGTCGAAATATTGTGTAGCACAAGCGGATAAAGTTCATGAGAGGGGCACTCTTTCGTGAATTCAAACTTTTTATTAGATCACATCAAACACACGTTTCAGAGACCTCTGTCCCTTTCATCAGGTGGTTAAACCCCCATCCCACATGACCACCCTTTAAAGGACAACACTGTGGTAGAACCACTCCTCCCTACCCAAGGGGGAGGGGTCTGTGTTCACCCTTTCTCACTGCATATGCCAGTGTAAGTGTCCAAATAGTTCCACATATAACAATTGTCCATATTGTCCATATTGTCCATAATATATTGTGACAAACTTGCTTGTTTCCATTTGCATGTAATAGGATGAAAAAATCCTGTGAAGTGAAAAACTATTAAAACCACAATCCAACATCCTTTGAAGGAATCATCCTACTATATGTGCTCCCATCTTTATCTGCACCCTTGTGCATAATACATTAAAATATTAAAATACAATGCTAATGGTCCGGTAGGGAGCAATGGCCGGGGGCAGGCACCAGGTGCAACTCCGGCACTCGTCTGGTCCTAGCCCAAACCCGGACAGAGTCCCCGCCTCCCGCTCCAGGCAGAGAGCCGAGCAGGGAACCAAGTGTGTAGCCACGAGAATCTAAATACATACAGCTTCCAAAATATGATAAGTGGGTCCAGTAGCTCAGCCTAGTGTCACCAGCACCAAACGACCGACGCGCGTTTCGGGGCTATCTTTCCCCTTCTTCCGGGTCATATGACCGGTGCTTTCTCCCGGTTTAAATACCACATTTAGATAAGCCATGTTGCTGTGATATTAGATACATAGATTGGATTTAGAAATTGTGTTAGATAGAATGTTGCAATTATGCTGTTATCTTTAAAGTACTGGCTTCATTAAATCCTGCTGCACGCATAAATTGTACTAATTGCCCCAATACTAATGCATATGGATAACCTACTAGGGTATTTAAACCGGGAGAAAGCACCGGTCATATGACCCGGAAGAAGGGGTATTTAAACCGGGAGAAAGCACCGGTCATATGACCCGGAAGAAGGCACCTGGTGCCTGCCCCCGGCCATTGCTCCCTACCGGACCATTAGCTTGATATATATGGACAATTGATATATGTGGAACTATTTGGACACTTAAACTGGCATATGCAGTGAGAAAGGGTAAACACAGACCCCTCCCCCTTGGGTAGGGAGGATTGGTCTACCACGGTGTTGTCTTTAAAAGGGTGGTCATGTGGGATGTGGGTTACACCTGATGAAAGGGACAGAGTGTCTCTGAAACGTTGTGTTGATGTGATCTAATAAATAAGTTTGAATTCACGAAAGAGTGCCCCTCTCATGAACTTTATCCGCTTGTTCTATAGCAGTAGGTCCATGGTGGAGGACCTGAGAAGGGAGCACCTTTGAAAGAAGTGGCTAAATGCCAGAAAGGAGTGCCTAGGCCCGAAACCCAGTTTCGAAATATTGTGTACCACGCCTTATGTTTGCCTGGCTTAGACAGGGGTGAAGAGCTGTCATTGATATTGACTGAAACTTACAATATGTCAAGATTAAAAAGTATTCTACATGCTGTATATAATTGAATAGAATTTTTAACAGCTAGTTTTACAATAAATACTGGGGGGTTTATCATTGTTTTCAGGCTGAGAATATTTCTTTAAATCTAAGAATACTTAATAATTTTTAAATATAAAGAATATCTTTATTATATCTAACCTTTAAAGGGCATGTCCAATTTTTAGGATATTGTAGAACTCTCTCCCCCAGCCCCAAATGCCATATTAGTATGCTTGTGAAGGTTCTCATTCATCCAGGTCATGGTATATCTGTTGTATTCAATTAGATCAACTGGACTTGAAATGTAGTTCTTGAAGACGTTTCGCTAGTCATCCGACTTAGTATGTCAAGAAACTACCCAGATCCTTACTTAACTTCCCTCTATCCTCCACCGCACTGCCCGGCCTTCTGCTTGCATGGAACTGCAAGCAGGGGGCCGGACCGGCAGCCGCGTCCGTGATTGGCTGAGAAGCAGGCAATCACGGACGCGGCTGCCGGCAGTTCAGAACACTGGAGGAGAGAGGGTAAGTAAAGATCAGGGGAGTTTCTTGACATAATAATATGGCGTTTGGGGCTGGGGGAGTGAGACCTTCTGTACCCCAAAGGGGAATTACACTAGGGGGAGGGAGACCAAAATGGGAGGGAGAGGAAGGGCTGCACAGGGCATGTGCAAATTCTCCCGGAGGAGAGACAGGAGGCAGAGTCGTATATGGACTCTGCCTGGCTCTTGGTGGCCAGTTTTTGGGACTTTAGTGGGGCATTACAGGGCAGCCATTTGGAGCTGGGATGTAAGGTAAAGATTTTTATGCACTACACAGTGGGGCCAGTAGTGGGTTAACTTATAGTTTTGGGGGTGGACATGCCCTTTAAAGGGTCTTTAGCACTGTTCTAGGATGATACTGAACATACAAAAACCGCATTATCGTACAAGTTTTACCACGCATTACCGTCTATAATGTTGAACTATCGGACCGCATGCAATTCACAAAAAAAGTCTGGCAGATTGGCCAATGCTAGCACTATTTCATTGCACGTTAAAACACACAAGTGTGGATTAGCTCAAAATTGGAATCGCATGTATTAGTGGGGCCTAGTTCACAAATGGATTGTAAAACGCGCTAGTGTGGCCTAGCCCTAAGCCTTTCGTGAATAGGGTTTCTGGCAAACATTTTTCCTGATGAGAATTTCCCTGTATACTGAAAATACTCAGCCCCGCATCCCATCCATACATTTAAGGTACTTGTACTGAAGTGCCATCTGTTGGTCACTTTAGATAGCACAGTCCTCTAAATAAATATAATGGCTACGTGTGCAGCTAAAATTCATGTGGGTTGTTGGACATGGTGTGTTCTTATAATTATTATGTATGCAATTATGATTTACAGTCTAATGGTGAACATTTGTTTTGATGAAACATAGAAAGTTGAGCCTGACTCCCTCAGATATCTGGAGCTCAAGATCATCTTGGCATGTTGTTAAAATCACCGGGGCTTTAAGATGCCCGATTACATGCTGCTTTAGATACCAGAGGAAGTTAAAATTGGGTTAATTAGAACTGTATAAAAAGGGAGGAGACACCCAGCACACATGACCCTGACGAAGCCCGTACGCTATAGGCTAAGGGCGAAACACGTGTCGGTTTTCTGTAAGGAGGACGAAACAGGAACATGCAGTTGAGTCACGTAATGGAGTCCGCGCATTAAAGGTTGGATTGGTAACCGGAGGAGATTTGTTACCCACGCTGGGAGTTTATTCTCGCCTAGGAACGGGTGAAGAGTGTGGTCCGTCTGAGGAACGGGAGGTAGTTCCCCGACCTTAGTCCTGGCTTCTCACGCTAAGTCCCGGACAATGTGAGTACTGTCAATTTACTAGAAGCGGTTTCCAACTTTTCTTTCTCTAGGCCGGCAGCTAATGATTGAGCCGAACTAATTATATATATACATCTGTATGGAACTCGAACTGTCTATACCTGTTTCCTTCTCCCATTTGAGATAGCCAGGGACGCCTGGCGTGGTGAGGGGTGTCTCGTGGTGTTTAGTTTTTTTGTGGGTAACTGTCTAAGATAGAGGGAGGGCAGGGGATATTGTTTTACACTTGTTGTGATCACCAATAAATGTCTTTTGATATAATTATAGCCTAACGTATTTCTGTGCCGTATATCAGGGATCTTTCTTTCTTAGGGAATCTTTCTTCCCGTCTTATATATTTTTTATAGTATATTGAATATCCCTATTGTGCACCGCTGGATTCCAGCGTTACATGGCTAAGTCTGAAGTTGTGCACCTGCCTTTACATAATTTTTAAGTTTACATAAATCAAGGTGACAACTAACAAGTTCTAGAATTAAAATGTTATGTGAATATGTTCAACTCGATTTAAAGAGAATCTGGGTCCAAATCTATTTTCTAGGACTCCTTTTAGTGCTTAGAAACCTGCAGTTTTTATCAGATCATGTAAAATAACAGCAAACAGCGGCATAATGTTAAACCTAAACTCATTCTTTATGCCTACTTCTCAAAAAGAAATATATGCCTTTTATTACCCTTTTATTTATAGTAAATGCTTCCTTTGTACAGTTTTATTTTTTCCTGTATATATTTAATGCAGCAACGAGCGGTAAATTATATATGGGATAATGCGCCCCTTATAAGGATATTACACCACCGAGGATTTCCCTGACCATATAGAAGTACAAGGCCATAGGCCTCATGATCTCATGAGCTCCAAAAAGCAGATCGCAGCACAGGGGCGTCTCTAGGATCCGAGAAGATTAGGGGCACTTTTGGGCACACTATGTGCCACACAGCATGTGGCGAATTTAGGACCATGCCTCCTACCCGCCACACTGTTGGGATTTTTTCACGATTGCGCATGCAATTTTTTTCGAATACAGCAATTGCGATTCCGTTTGCGATAAGCAATCGCATGTGATCAACATTTTAAAGCGCAATCGCATGCGATTTCGCATCTCAAATGAAGAAATAGCATGCACAAACAGATTTCATTATATACTGGTAGCAAACTCGGAATTTCCTCAAATACTGGCAGCAGACTTGCAATTTCATCACACACTGCTAGCAACCTGGGAATTTCATTATATACTGGTAGCAAACTGGGAAGTTCTTTAAATACTGGTAGCAAACTGGGAATTTCATTATATATTGGTAGAAAACTGTCACTTTCATCACAAATTGGTAGCAATCTGGGAATTTCATTAAATACTGGTAGCAACCTGGGAATTTCATTAAATACTGATAGCAACATGGAAATTTCATTATATACTGGTAGCAAACTGGCAATTTTATCACATACTAGTAGCAACCTGGGAATTTCATTAAATACTGGTAGCAAACTGGGAAGTTCTTTAAATACTGGTAGCAAACTGGGAATTTCATTATATATTGGTAGCAAACTCGGAATTTCCTCAAATACTGGCAGCAGACTTGCAATTTCATCACACACTGCTAGCAACCTGGGAATTTCATTATATACTGGTAGCAAACTGGGAAGTTCTTTAATACTGGTAGCAAACTGGAAATTTCATTATATATTGGTAGAAAACTGTCACTTTCATCACAATTGTTAGCAATCTGGGAATTCATTAAATACTGGTAGCAACCTGGGAATTTCATTAAATAACTGATAGCAACATGGAAATTTCATTATATACTGGTAGCAAACTGGCAATTTATCACATACTAGTAGCAACCTGGGAATTTCATTAAATACTGGTAGCAAACTGGGAAGTTCTTTAAATACTGGTAGCAAACTGGGAATTTCATTATATATTGGTAGAAAACTGTCACTTTCATCACAAGTTGGTAGCAATCTGGGAATTTCATTAAATACTGATAACAACCAGAGAATTTCATTAAATACTAATAGCAACCAGAGAATTTCATTAAATACTGGTAGCATCCTGGGAATTTCATTAAATACTGGTAGCAACCAGAGAATTTCATTAAATACTGGTAGCAACCAGAGAATTTCATTAAATACTGGTAGCATCCTGGGAATTTCATTAAATACTGGTAGCAAACTGGCAATTTCATCACATACTCTAGAAGGCTAATACTTACCCCATGTGCAGGACAATCCACTCACAATAACAGGTCAGGCAGTAACAGCATTTGGTAATGTACACTCACTAGGGCAGACAGGCACTACTCGATATTTGGAATTGTATGCAGAGTATAATAATACCAAATGCTGCCATTGCCTTTCTTAATATGCACTTCACATTGGATAGGAAATAGCCAAATGGGGCTATTCGACTATTACTTACCCACGTGCAGTGGTCAGTGGAGCAGCTGGAGGAGGGAATTGAATAGCTTGCCGTCACAGAGGTAGTGCAGGGACATGCTTTCCAGTAGTACAATGCAACTGCATGATGACGTTATCACGCCGAGGCGCGCAAGCAGCCACGGAGTACTACTGGGAAAACAGAGATTTGGGGCACTTCCATTAGGTAGGCTGTGTTAAAACATTCAACCATTTGTCCAAAACATGGATTGCACTTTTTAAAGTGCGATCGGGCACAATCACGACTGGATTGCACGTTAAAATGTGCTAGTGTGGCCTAGCCCTCAAACTTTCCTTTTAAGGGACTGCCATGTTTAGCTTATTGTGTCACTGCTTGTATGAACATTGCAATCCCTTTTCGCTTGAAGGGAAAAAAAGCTTGGCATGCTATTTGTACACAAGTGATAAGAAGACAGAAATATCTAAACTGGAACTTTGGACGTGGCCCAGAAAGAATTTCACCATGAGAGGATTTCCTGCCACTGCAGGGGGAGTAATCACATAGCTCACCACCAAGCTATGCTAATGCAGGAATTCCGGTGCAGATATTATCCCAGGGGGAAACATTTTGATCATGTAGAAATACCATTGGGAGATACAGAGGTAGCAACACCATCTTTACACAATGGGCGAGATCTAATTTGGTATATAATAAACAACAGGTGTACAAAAATCATTAAAGAGCATGTAACTATCTTGTTGATTTTTTTTGCAAACAAACACGGTGGTTGGGGGTGGGATAGTGTCTCCTACACTACAGAAAAAGTTGAAAATGGAGATGGCGATATATTTTAAGTAATAAAGTACTTGCTTCAGCAACCTTCTCAGCATGGAAGATTCCCCTCAGTTGCCTTTCCTTTACATTTTATAAGCTCATTTTAGGTTCTGTTTGTTCCCCAAAGCTTAAACTGACATCTTCCCTTCCCTGCCAGTACTTTTGCCTTCATTGCCTTTTCTGCACATGTATGATTTGAACCCCTGTCTCTTAACCATTATGATGTAAGAATGGTTAATGGAATAGGGCGTTTGCGCATGCAATTTTTTCCTAACATTGCAATTGTGACAACGCACCGAAATTTTGCGATTTCGGGTGTGTTGCGATTGTGCATCCATTTACGAACCGCAAATGCATGCGATCTGTATTTTTATGAGCACTTGCATGTGTTTCACTTTCTTTAAAGAAAAAAGCACAAGCGCAAATGCATCAATTGCATGTGCGATTGCGGCGCAGTGTGAAGCAGCAATATTCAAATTGCAGAAGTGTCTTGGGGGTGCAGAGAGATTAGCAAAAATGTAGAGAAAAAAACTCCTAAGGATTCCACACCTTTAAGATTCTGTCTGTAATTTATCAAAGATCACCCTACACACAGTCCTGAGCATTCACCCTATGTAAAGCGTAGGGAGAACGTTCAGGACTGTACATTTCTGTCAGCTGCGGCCAACTCCCTAGACTTTAGTACAGGGAGACGTCAGCGGCTGAGGGAGAAAAGCTCCGGACTGTGGTACACACATTACAGACAAAGAGCCAGTCTTGTTGTTACCTTTGGGATTGGCCCTTTACCTGTATTGTGTGTACCCAGCTTAACATGCTGCCTAGTTATGCCACTTTTACTAGCAATTAAAGCATTTACAAACTATACTGTAAAAAAAAACTTTTTAAAAATGAAAAGTAGCTGGAATAGGGATTTAGGACTGATTATTCCTACCTAGCAGTATTGTTTCATTTAGGAACTACAGCACATACAGTTTCCATCTGCAAGGTTAGTGCCACGGGCCTTAATGATAGCGCTGAAGCACTCAGGAAGCCTGGCAGAAGCAGTATTCTTCATGCTGCCATTCCTCATAGAAATTCTATTGGGAATTAGAAAGTACCAACCCTTCCTCCCTGCCAAAGGTACTTTTCATTAAGTTTTTAAAAAAAACTTAATATGCACTATAACACTCTTTTCAATAATTATCTCTGTAAAAAATACATATGGCATTAATATGATGCTAAAAATGCTATTTTAGACATTACTAATCCAAAAACTTTGATACTCACAAATTATAACATGAAAGCATCTAATTCCAATGAGTGAACTTCCTTATGTACTTTAGGGCTGATAAACACATCAGCCAATATTTCTATATTATCAAAAATCTAAGATTTTTCTCATCTTGAAGTTGAAGCTTGAAGTTGAAGGTCATTTTCAAAACAACCAATATTGCCAGACCAATACTTTCAATACTTTGTTGATTTCAATGATCAGACTTGACATAAAATATTGATTTTAAACAAGGGTGCAGTTTTTTCTGCTGCTGACCAAAGAATGGTTGATCAATACATATAAATGTATGTAAAGCTGGCCATACACTTCCTTAACATTAGGCAGATTAGATTTTCCAGCCAATATGAATGTCCAATCGTTTGTAATGATGAATGGAGCAGCAGTTTTACCTGCCAACGCTTTTCCATGGCTGGATTACTTTTGCAATTGCAATTACGGTGATGTGTATGACCAACTTAAAGGGAAACTATAGTGCCTATAAAGTTTTTTTAAAAAAACAGTTAAATAAAAAGTGTGACGAACAGGAGTGCAATGTAAAACCCCATAGACAATGTCTGAAATTGCACTCCTAATTTTCAAATTATCTCAATTTATTGGAATGGTCCAGCAGTATGGCAGCTCCCACATTGTTTCACTGTCATGGGTAATCATCGGGTATGTTTGAACAGGGTACGCTCTGAGCTTTCTTTCCCATAGCTATTCCCATTTGGTGTTGACTTAGCTGAACCAGCATAGGATATGAGTTCAAAGGGGCAAGGTGTGAAGTCACTGTAATATGCATATACTCTTACAAGCTAGTAGGCACCAGCAAAGCAGGGAATCTTCTAGTTGAGAATTGAGCAGGAACCAACTGGCAGATCAAAAGTAATCCATATTCCTTAATAATTCAGGATGGAGAATTATTTCATGTTTTCGTAAATACCCTCAGTTTACCGTATATTGGAATTAATTCTGCGTTTATAGATACCTGACATAATATGATAGCCCGAACCAAACCTGGGATCTTACCCTTCTTAGGCCTACGATCTCCAAGATATGTCATATTTGGTCTCATTCTGTTGTGTAAAATTAGTTACGGGCAATCATGCTATTATTTTGAATGTGAAATGTACGGTACACGGAGACCAGAGAGACCAGACCGCTCCCATTTTTAAGGAAAGGATAAATTGGGATCATGGTCTCAGCCCAGGAGTTCGTCATAAGATCTTAAATAACATCTAGCCAACAGGATGGACCATATTGGCTTACATCAGGAAATATTATTTGGACTTTTCCCATATCTGGATTAACAAGTTCTGGACTTAGCTCATGGACTTTTCAGACGCCAATTATCTTTATTCATTCTTTTATCCATTCCTTACCCTCACCTGTGTGTTAGCATTTTTATGTTCAGTAAATTAATTTAGTTTTTCTTTATATTTTTTATGCACTATTTTTGTCAACTTTTAATAAATTATATAAAATCATTTATAGGCTTATTGTCCTATTCTGAGTACATTCCCAAAACGAACCTGTGTCTCTGAAGTTATGCTACTATAGAGAAGTATTGTTTATAGGTATATATATATTACTGTGTATAGAATATTAGGCGTGAATAACAATTTTTCTTACAGGTTGTTATGGTTAGGGGTGCGGATAACCCCATAGATATATGTAACAGGTCATTCCGCTGTTTTCTCGGAATGTGGTGGCAGCAAGGATATTGTTATTATGAAATATTATTTGTGTAGTATACCGTTCGTTCACTAACCCTGTCCGTTCTGTTTTTTTCTCCTGTCGGTTACTTGGAGTGTGTTTTCCGGTAGCTGATAGGTGGATAGGCGTAGCGGCCCGGAGAGCTCATGACAAAAAGTACCTGAGGCAGGGAGGTAGGATTGGTGCTTTTTACCTCCAAATATCATTTATATGAGGAGCAGCATGACGAAGAGAACTGCTTCTGCCAGTCTTCCTGTATGCTTCAGCACTATCTTTAATATAGAATGGCTCAGGGATATAACCTGGCAGATGAAAACTGTATGTGCTTATGTATTAAAAGAAAATGTTTACAGTATAGTTGTCCTTTAACAGTCATATACCCTGAAGATCAACCTCAAATCTCTAAATGTCTGGTCTCTATTTCCTCCTGGATGGCACACCTCCACCTTAAACTTAATCTATCCAAAACTGAACTTGTTTTTTCCCCCCCTAAACCTGGACCTAGTCCACCCTTCTCTATTTCTATTGAAAATGTAGTCATTAACCCGTTGAATCTGCAAGCTGTCTTGGAGTGATCTTTGGCTCCTCTCTTTTCTTCTATCAGAACATTAAAAATGTCACCAGGACGTGTTGTTTTGCCAACATCTGCCCTTTCATCTCTCAATCCGCTACTAAAATGCCCATGCATGCCCTTATGTTCTCCTGTCTTGACTACTGTAACATTCTCCTACTTGGTCTCGCAGCCTATCATTTGTCCCCTCTACAGTCGATACTGAACTCAGCATTTCGGATCATTTCACACTTCTCCAAGCAAGAACCTGCAACCCTGGTACTGCAGTCTATGGGTTGGCTTGCACCCCATAGACTGCAGCAAAAGAATAATATTCAATACCCTTATTTTGACCTTTAAATCTCTACAACCTGCTGCACCCCCCCCCCCCCCCTTATCTATCTTCTCTCTTGGCCCCATATATTCCTGGCTGTGCCTTGCATTCTTCAAAAGGAAATCATCTTCACAGACCCACAGCGAACACTGCCTCATCCTGCCTTAAACCATTCTCTCTTGCTTCTCCCTACCTTAAGAACTTTCTCCCTCTCTCGCTTCGCCAGGTGACATCCATTATTACTTTCAAATCTAAACTTTTATCCTACCTTTCTGAGGAACCAGAAAAATAAATAAATTTTAGCCATCTTAAGCACTTTGTTCCCATCCCCCCACTTGTCTCTTTATACAATTTAGATTGTAAGCTCTTCGGTGCAGGGATCTCATTCCTAATGTTTCAAGGCATGCCACACATTAATCATTTATATTCTTAACCTATGTATATTTTTTTACCTGTATAATTCATTGCACTTATCCCCTTGTTTGTATATTCTCAGGCCTATTTAATAAAAGTTCATTTTTTTAAAACTCCAAAAAAGGTGCTAATTTTGCTCTAACCAATCAGATGTTAGCTTTCGAATGGTAAATAACATCTGATTGACTGGGGCAAAATTAGCGCCATTTTTAATGATGACCTTTTATTACATAGGCCTGTCTGTATTTTAAAGCATACGCAAGTGGCACTTTATAAATACAATGATATAGTACAATACAATAATTGTAAATGGAGCTCACGGGATTAGTGTCTTGTAGTTTAGATCTGCACCTAACCCATTTTTAAAATGTTATTATTACTTCTGCTACTTACACCCAAACTATACTGTACTATGCTATGTATAGTACAGTATAGTATTTTAGGTTGAATAAAGACATATGTCCATCCTAATAGCAATACCCACATTTCCTGCTTAACTGTTGATCCAGAGTAAGGCAAAAAAAAACCCACCAGAATTATGAAGGGGGAAAAATTCCTTCCTGACTGGCAATCGGAAATATCCCTGGATCAACTCTACTTTATGTATCAATACCAGTAACCTGCAACATTACTGTATATACTCGAGTATAAGTCGAGGTTTTCAGGCTGTAAAAACATAGTCCCTTCTCCCCCTCCCTCTCCCTCCCGATTAGGATTCCCTCCCCCTAGTGTAAAACCCTTTTCACCAAAGATTCCCAGTGTCCCCTCAGCCCCAACCGCTATGTTAGTATTATTAGAAAATGCCCGAAACATTACTTATCTTCCCTCTTGCCACTCAGCCAATCACAGACGTGACTGCCGGTCCCGCCCCTCTGCTTGCATTTACTCGCAAGCAGAGGGCCTGGCAGCACGGCGGAGGCAAGAGGGAAGGTAAGTAAAGTTTGGGGCATTTTCCAATAATACTAACATAGCGGTTGGGGCTGGGGGGACAGGGGGAATCTTTGGTGAAAATTTTTTTTTTACGGGTGGACATACCCTTTAACACAGAGCCATTTATAGTATAAGCAGCACAAGCAGTCCAAAATGCATCACCTTACATTTATCAACATTGAATCTCATCTGCCACCTAACAGCTCAATGTGGAAATCTTTCTAGATCCACCTGCAGTGATTGCACATCCTCTGAAGTTTTTAAAGGTCCACAAAGTTTTGTATTGTCAGCAAACACAGAAGCCTTGCTGACAATACCCACTTCCAAATCATTAAACAGATTAAATAGAAGCGGCCCTAACACAGAACCCTGTGGCACCCCACTTAGAACTTTAGTCCAAATTGATGAAGCCCCATTAACAACTACTCTCCTCATCCTATCCATCAACCAACTTTCTATCCAAGTATAAATGTGCCACCCCACCCCACCCCCAGCTTATACATTAGTTGCCTATGGGGGACTGTATCAAAAGCCTTAGCAAAATCAAGGTATACTACATCTACTGCTATGCCAGAGTCTAAATTCCTACTCACTTCCCCATAAAAGCCAAGCAAGTTAGTTTGACAAGATCTATTCCTCCTAAATCCATGTTGATTATTTCCTATAAGGTCAGTCCTTGAAACATACTCTAGAGTATGTTCCCATATTAAACTTTCCAGTATCTTTCCCACCGCTGAAGTTAAACTTACAGGCCTGTAATTACCCGGCTGTGAATGACTACCCTTTTTGAATATTGGAATTACAGCTTTTTTCCAATCTAGAGGCACACTTTCGAACATGAGGGCATCTGGAAAAATAAGAAATAATGGCCAAGATAAAACTGAACTTAGTTACCTAAGTACCCGAGGAGGTATTTTATCCAGTCCAAGGGATTTATTAATATTAACCTTATTTAGTTGTTCCTGCACCATATCCTCGGTTAACTAATGTACACTTGCATCTTTTATACCATTTTTGCCACTATACTCTATGCTATCTGTACTATGTATGTTCTATAGTGTATACAGAGGAAACAAAATTGTTCAAGACATTTGCTTTATCACCATCCTCCATAACAAACCTATCCCCATTAATTAATGGTGCCATATTTTCAGTCTTCATCTTCTTACTGTAGTTCTCCTTTAATGGACCTCAAGATCGGTGGAGCTGAAATATTGGTGGTACCCCTTTATTTCTTAATTAGCAGACTATCCATAGTATTATTGATTGGTATGTCTGTGGGCAGGTATATTGGGTCTTGTTTGACCCATGTGCACAAGGCCTTAGGACAGGGTTAAGAGATAATTATGTGAATCACATTTAAAGTTGAGTTTATTAAAGGAGAACGATACTGTGTATAAAGTTTCTCCAAAAACAGTAAAAATGAAAAGTACCCGGGGCAGGATAATATTGGTACTTTCTACCTCCCTATATCATTTCTATGAGGAGCGGCTGCATGAAGAAAACTGCTTCTGCCAATCTTCCTGAGTGCATCAGCACTATTTATAATATAGGAAGGCCCAGGGAACTAGCCTGTCAAATGAAAACCGAACATGCTTTAGCTCCTCAACAAAGCAACATTAGGAGATGGGAAAAATCAATTCTAGCTTTCCACCCCAGGTACTTTAATTTTTCAAAACAATTTTTTTCCTGTGTAGTTGTCCTTTAAAGACTACAGGATCAGCCATGATTTACTGATATACCAGATCAATTTGCCTTAAAAAAACAGTGGTTAGCTAATATTTTGGCACAGACAATCAAGATATCTATTCAGGCTGTCAATCAGACCAAAATAATGACCTGTGTGTACCAGCCCAAAGTCTTAAAAAGATGAAGAAGGAAATATGAATGGAGTTTCAGGTGTATTATTTTCATTTCTGTGCATCAGTAGAGGGCACTAAGGAGCTGTTTAATTTTCTTCTTGTTGTCTATGGCTATACAACAGCCATATGAATACATCAAGTGCTAGGTACACACACTCTGTAATCTGTTGGAAGAAAAAAGGTCTATGCAGCTGATATTCTGGGCCAGTGATGGCAAAGCTTTTAGAGACCGAGTGCCAAAACCGCAGCCCAAAACCCCCAAAAATGTATATATTGCATGATAGTTTAACATGAATAATGAGGTTTTATTTAAAAAAACTCAAAACAGATAGAGTAGATAGAATTGATAATAGGTTAAAATTGAATGTTGTTTGCACAATACATTTTGATAGACAGATGTAGTGTGCTCCTCTCACTTTGACTTGAGGTTGGATCAACCCCAGGGAAGGGGGTGATTGGAAGATTACACCTACTGATTATTGGCCATTGCCAGCCTTGGTGTGCTAGAGTGAATATCAACTTGTTTTGATCTCTCCTTACCAAAAAGGCCATGTCTCTCTGCCTTTCTTATAACAAACTCTGGTGAATTCTGCTGTGCATGTGTGCCCACACAAAGACCTCTGAGTGCCACCTCTGGCATGCGTGCCATAGGTTCGCCACCACTGTTTTTGGCCGTCCATTCAATCCTACATATTTAAATACAAGCTTACTGATCTGTCCAAACTATTTTTTTTCCTGCAATCCCATGTAAGTTTTTGACCCATGTGTGTACCTAGTATTACTGTAATCCACAGACAGCAACTATTTAAAAAAATATGATTACTGATTGCTATATGGATGGAGAATAACAAATGGGATTTTATAATTTGGCTGTTTGATCAATGCAACTACAGTTGAAATATCCATTTTTATTTGCTTTAGTAGCACTGGTATCTTTTTATTTATAAAAGCATAATAGATTAAAGGTTGGCATTGATACCTTGCAACAAATTATATCCAGGTAATAAAGCTAAGGTAATATCGAGGTAATAAAGCTGCATATGCACATTAGCGATATAGGGCCAATCCCGTCTGTACCGGTTCCATGCTATATAAAATACAATACAAAATGCAAGAAAGTACAGCTGTGGAAACAACCCTATATTCACAGATTAACAGTTTGTAAAAGCAAATGTGTTATTTGTACCAGAAAGAATTTTACTCAAAGTATTGTAGTATATGGAACTGACATAGCAATATACTACTATCTAGTCTGGCATCACAGGATTTTTACCCTTTAGCCCCCTGACCACCCCTGCTTGACTAATGGCATACTGGGTCCTATTTTATGTAAAGATAATAATTTAAAATATGACATTATGTAAATATAAGGAAATAAAGCAGATGAAGGGTGATTCTTAATGAAGCAAAGTGCAAAAACCTGCACTTTGCATAAGGACAAAAAAGGCGTTACTGCAGAGCAGGGTTGCCAGGCGTCCCTATTTGGATGGTATTGTCCCTGCTGCAGGGCCAAATTCCTGTGTCCCGCAGTTAGGGCTGAAATCCTGCCCAAATACCGACCCTGGAAGCCCCGCCCGGTTATGCCTATTCCCTGCCCAATTACACCCCTAACTCCTTCCCTAGCCATGCCTTCACCCCACCTACTGTGACGTCACTGTGGCGTCATGGTCCTGTCCCCTCCCGCCGGGCAAAATATGGCTACCCTGCTGCAGAGAGACAATTAAACCATATACTAGCATGTATAGTAAAACATTTAAGCAGGTTATTGGAAAACTCTTATTTCTCTATAGTGATAGCTAACTGCTGATTACACAAACAACTCTGATGTAAATTCTACCAAGACAATAGGTGGCCATACACATTAAGCTGGGTACACACTTTGGAAGAAAATGCAGATTCTGTCTGTCATTTTCTTCCAATCGTGCTACACACAGTTCCAAGCTTTACATCGAAAGAAAGCTCGGGACTGCAGTTTTTCTCCAGCCATGGCCGATTCCCCATACTTTAAGTTAAAGGGAAATTTTTTAGGCTTTCCGGATGACCAAGAGGCTAATGGTGAACGTTTGTCAGCCTTGTGATCATTCGAAAAATGCGCTACACACAGTAACAAGAAAGGGCCGATAATGTCGGATCTGACGGTATTGGCCCTTTCTTGTTACTGTGTGTATACCCAAGATTTTACAGATACCTAACAAATCCTGTACTATAGTAGAGGGAGCCAATAGTATTGGCTGCCTGTGTGCACGGGCGAACGATCCCCATACGCAAATGGGGATCGGTCAGGGCTGTGTATATGGTTACCACTGCATTTGTACTGACAGATTCAAATGGGATCTGCCGGTACACATGCAATCGTGATCGGGGAGTAGGAGCTGTTTTCCTGTGTTAAAGGTTTCCGCCTCCTCCCTGTCCTCTGAGAGGACAATGGCAAGTGCAGGGGAGCCCTTTTCCCGGCTCCCTCCCACCCACCGGATCCCTCCCTGGCTGCCCTTCTGCCCTTCTCTGTAGTGTAGGGCTCCCCTGCCCACCTCCAACTGCATTGTCTAATTTATAAAAAAGATTCTGAACTCTACCTACAGCCCTTCTTTTCCGTGGCGCTCTCCATTGATGGCAGCCACGTCTGTGATTGGCTACCACTCAGCCAATCACAGACGCAGTTACCAGTCCAGCCCCTGCTTGCAAGTTCCGGCAAGCAGGGAGACAGATCAGAACACCACGGGAGCGAGGGGCTGCAAGCACAGTTCAGAATCTTTTTTTTAGAAATCTGACAATGTGGTTGGGGGTGGGCAGGGAAGCCCTACATTATACTAAAAAAATTTGTTTACAGTGGAGATGCCCTTTAAAAGTATATATCTCCTGGAAAAGGGCTAAAACATGAAAGGGGGGCCACCTTACGCATGCCAGGGGGTGGTTTTAAGGGGGTGGTTTTAGAGCAGGAAGTGCTGGGGATCTGGTGATGCTGCTACCATATTACACATAGAAATGTAAATATCTTCATTACTCTGTAAAAAAAATAATGAAAGTAAATTGCAAAAATACTCAGGAAAGAAATTTCTGTCAATTTACCTAAACTCATTTTTGGGGAACTTTGGTCCAAAAATGGATTAAGGTAAATTGACAAGGATTGCTTTCCTGAGTACCGTATATACTTGAGTATAAGCCGAGCCGAGTATAAGCCGAGGTACCCTTTTTACCTAAAAAAGTAGGAAAAATTGATTGACTCAAGTATATGCCGAGGTTAGGAAATATGACCACTACTGCCTTCTGATTCAGTATTGTTTAAGGCTTAAGTTGACCTTTAAATGGACAGCAGAATTCCCATATAGATGTTTAAAAACTACAACTCCCAGCAACTAAAGCATGCTGGGAGTTGTAGTTTCCAAACATCTGTATGTTTGGAAACTACAACTACAGTAAAACACAGTATTTGTCTAAATCTAAGCCCTATTTCTTTACTTTTACTGCTCTCAGAATTGATATTTCAGTGCTACAGCCCTTTGTATTTTGAAGCTGCTCTTTTTCTGGTTCCTGTAGTCACTGCCTACTGACCCGGTCTAACCACCAAGCAGCAAATAGGAGAGTGACGGGCCCGGGCTCAGGACATGGTCTTCCTTGATTTCAGCAGTGCAGTAAAGCTCCTGTTGCTTAACTCCAAATCCGCTGCCGCACGCTGGGTAAGTCCTGTGGGTTTGCCGGCTGACCTCACTACTCTGCGCTTCTTACAGCCCGCGCCGAGTAGTACGTCAGCGGCAAACCCACAGGACTTCCCCGCGTGCGGCACGGGACTTGGAGTTAAGCAACATCGATCGGGGTAAGGAAGGACCTTGACTCGAGCATAAGCCGAGGTAAGGTTTTTAGGTTTATTTTAAAACCTAAAAACCTTGGCTTATACTCGAGTATATACGGTAGTTTTGAAATTTACTTTAAAGGGCCTGTCTAACCCCAAAACTATAATGTCCCTCACTACTGGCCCCACTGTGTAGTGTAATAAAATCCTTAACTTACATCCCAGCTCCAAATGGTTCTCCTGGAATTCCCCCCCCCCCAAGCCCAAAAAAGTGGTCACCAGGATGATAGTAGAGTCCATATAGGACTCTACCTCCTGCACACTGCAGGCCTCCCCTCATGCACACTGCAGGCCTCCCCCCCCCCACCCTCTCCCTCCCCCCAATTTGGTCTCCCTCCCCTTAGCTCCAAACCCTTTTTATAACTTATAGTTATTGGTCCCCCAGCACCAACCGCAATAACCTTATATCCAGAAACTCCCCCAATAGTTACTTACCTTGCCTCTCTCCTCCGCCGTTCTAAACACCCATGTGATCACAGATGCGGCTGCCGGTCCCGCCCCCTGCTTGCAGTTCTGTGCAAGCAGAGGACTGGGCTTGTGCGGCAGGGGAAAGAGGGAAGTTAAGTAACTATTGTGGGAGTTTCTGGGTATAACAAGGTTATTGCATTTGGGGCTGGGGGACCAATACCTATAAAATATCAAAAGTGGTTGGAAAGGGTGGACATGGCCTTAAATTATTTTTTTTACATAGTTTTGAAGATATTTACATTTTTATGTGTGATATGGTAGCAGCATAACCAGATCCCCTGCACATCCTGCTTCATTCTCTGAAACCATGTGACAATCCTTCTTCCCTGTGTCTCCCCTTCCCCTTGCAGCACCCAAGGCCCCTCCCATTCATGGGCCCCATGGCCCCTCCCCATGCAGGCCCCCCTTGCCCTTTTATTTGCAACCCCACTTAGCCTCCCCCACTCATACCTCAGACC
This sequence comes from Hymenochirus boettgeri, assembly GCA_019447015.1. NCBI lineage: Eukaryota > Metazoa > Chordata > Amphibia > Anura > Pipidae > Hymenochirus > Hymenochirus boettgeri. The sequence goes on from CM033476.1 coordinate 204,647,549, forward strand.
CATACCCTACAGAAAACTATGTGAAAACACAGTTCTGTCTGATTCTGACTCTGCATGAAATGGATGTTTTCACAGTTTTCTGTAGGGGGTATGGGTCTGAGGTCAGTGAGGTACAAGTGGGGGAGAGGCCACGGGTGTGGGATAACACTACCTACCTCTCAGCGTATCCCTCAGTGAAGAAACAGAGAGAACAGGAAGGTTGAGGTTGAGCAGCCTACAGCACACAGCAGGGAGACATCTGCACTGTAAAGAGCATGAGGAATCAGAGCACTACAGATAGGTCTACAGAAGGGAGGGGGAGGGACCTCCAGTTTGCAAAGGTGCTCGCCGGTGGCGAGGTGGAGGAGCAGCCTCTGAAATGTCATCTGGATGTTTCCCATTCCTTAACTTTCTGATCACAGATCATGGGCTGTACAGCACGTAGAGAGGTGGTTGATGCCTCATTTTAAAGGTAGGAATCTGATCTTTCATTTAAAATCAAATTGTCTGGAGACCACAGTTCCCCTTTAAAACAAATATTGCTCTTTGGGGAAAGAATTTGTACAGCATTCTCTAATGTACTACATACATATAGAAAAGTTCTTCAGATGGTCAGGTCCCACTGAGCTGCAGGAAAACACGTGATAGGTGTTTTTGTGTGATACACATGTGGTTGTTTGTGATTTTCTGGTGTGATCTGTTCTCTCATTTCCAATAATGTGTGATACGCACCAAAAATGGTAATTACATGAAAAAACAAAGTAAGACCTGGACACTGCAATTTACATACTGTCATTGTCCATCCAAACACATCAGGTATAGAAACAACTAGCTCTAAGATAGAAATGTCCAATATATACTCTCTGGCCATGGTGGGTAGACTTGAGCCCACAATATGCGAATTTGTTAAAAAAACTGCATGTCTCGTAACCTGCTCATATTATTCCTGTCACTAGGTCTGAACATTTTACTTATCCTATGCACTTCCGTGCCAATCTGTATGTAATAACATTCTTAAATCTATAAATGGGACTGTACAATCCGTGACCTTGTTTACAATTATAGAATTTGTCAGCAGACACAATTTACAGTTGGATCCTGTACTATTACTTTTAGTTCTCTAGTGTTCTCCTTGGCAGCCATCCCAGGACATGCAAGAGGAGTGACTGTTCCCAGCAGTCTGTACCTCGTGGCTGTCTCTTTATGTTACTGTACTATTCAAACATTATGCAATTATGCTAATAGAGACTCAAGAGGAAATGGCATCTAGGGACAGAACATCTGGGGAGGAGCAGCTGCTGTACAGTAAGTCTTACAATCCACCTTGTGTGCTCCCAATGCTTAAAAGAACAGAAAACAAAGTGCTGCAGGTATCTTCCACTTAACATTTATTACTCATTAACAATTAATTAATTTTAGATTCAAAGAGATATTTCATAATGTTTTATCATAAAAAACACAGGGTGTTGTTTGTCCAAAATAATGGATTTATATGAAATTTGGCAACATTAATATGGGATACTTTAAAGTCGTTGAAACCTCCATCTCGTTATACGAAGAATCACATAGAATAGCAATAATTATTATTTACATTTTCGTACTTTTGTAACCCTACTGCTCCAATTTAACTTAATGCCCATTCTTACTTTTTACTTCACCACCTGCCCTTTTAAATTATTCTCTCCAGTGGCAGGAACAGGTGAATGTGGAAGGTATTGCAACTAGACCCGTGTTCCTGGGGGTCCTTCTGGCTGAAAAGGAAACGGTGAACATGCTATTGGCCCTGCATGGCCTGGTTTTGGAACTTACCATTAGCCCCAAAGTATGGCTGCTGTTTTATGTGTATTTTCCCCACGGCCATAACCTACAGGAACAGTGGTGGAAACTAATGATAAAACCCCCAGCGTACATTCAGACACACAGCAGAGTATGTACTCAGTGGGATTCACAAAAAAGGGAACTTCTTTTCTCCTTTCCTGACCCCCTGTCTTAAAGGGGACAGGGGGAGTTTGGGAGCAGGTTAAACGTTAAAGAGGAAATGTATTGGAAGTAGGGAACAGAAGAAGATTGGATGGAGAGGGTATGTTTGAATAGGAGGAAGAAGGTGAACAGATTCATTGGGAGCAAACTTGAAGATGGAGGGAAGACAATTGGATGGAAGAGAGGAATTTTAGGGGTAAATGAGAGTAAAGTAAATTGAATGACAGATCGTGTAAAGGATAGAGAGATGATTGGACGTTAGAGGGTAAACAGATTGGAAAGAGAAGAGGCAAGAGAATAGATGAAGAAGGGGAAGTAAATTGGAACAGGAAGGAAAACTGATTACCAGAATAAAATTAGGAGGAATAGAAGGAAAAGAAACATAAAGGATAAGAGGGGAGTAAAATGATGAGAAAATGAGGTAAAAGAAAACAGAAAGAGAAATAAAAATATAGAGATCAGAATAGAAACTAGAAAGGGAAAGTTTAAGTATAAACTTTGAATTTGGCTTAAAAGACTGCATTTTGGAAGGGAATTTGTGTGTTTGTGCTGCAGATTTTAAAACTCAATAATGTTAATGAAGAGGACATTGTTGTTTTTTACTTACCCTTTAAATATGTCACATGCTTTAAAGGTAGGTCAGTTGGTGTGTGTGTATTCATATCAGGATGTGGGATAAAATACTAACTTTTTTGATGATTGGTCAAAATGATTTTTTTTACTTTAGTTACCCTTTACGTATGGCTGCCATAGTAATGGATAAGTAGATCAGTAGGTGTGTGTACCCGTGTCGGGTTGAGAGTTAAAAAAAAACATTTTTGATGATTGGCCAAAATTTGTTTTTTTGACTTTAGTTACCCTTTAAGTATGGCTGCAACAGTAATGGATAAGTAGATCAGTAGGTGTGTGTACCTGGGTCTGGTTGAGGGGTATGTCTTTTTTGTGTTTACAACCATAAAACTATTTTTTATTGGGGATAAATCTAAATTAGTTTTTTTACTTTAGTTACCCTTTAAGTATGGCTGCCACAGTAATGGATAAGTAGATCAGTAGGTGTGTGCACCTGGGTCTGGTTGAGGTGGTATGTCTTTTTTGTGTTTACAACTATATCTTTTATTGAGAATAAATCTAAATTAGTTTTTTTTTTTTTACTTTAGTTACCCTTTAAGTGTGGCTGCCACAGTAATGGATAAGTAGATTAGTAGGTGTGTGTACCTGGGTCTGGTTGAGGGGGTATGTCTTTTTCGTGTTTATAACCATAAAACTATCTTTTATTGAGGATAAATCTAAATTAGTTTTTTTTACTTTAGTTACCCTTTAAATATGGATGACATGGGAATGGAAAGGTAGGTCAGTAGGTGGGTGTACCTGGGTCTGTGTGGGGGGTTGGGGGTATCACCATTTGTATTTATGACCATGAAAAAAACTGTTTTGAAATATCCACATTTGAGGATTGTTACCATTATAGTCTATGGGGAAAAATGTCCGTAAATTCGCCGATAACGCCGTAACGCTTCTGCGGATTCCTTAGCTAGAAGATAGCACACTTCTCCTATATGCCCTGCACGTCTGTACCGAATTTCATGTCTCTAGCTCAAAAACTGTGGGAGGAGATACGGTCCAAAAAATCGGAAGAAGAAAATGGAAGAAGAAAAAGAAGAAGAAATAGAAAGAACAGTAATTTGGCCTTTTCAAGCCAAATTAATAAATTAAACTGCCCATTACAAAGTGGGGGGGAAAAGAGGAAGAATAGGGGAAAAGAGAAGAGAAGAGCAAGACGAAAAAGAAATAGTAAATACTGAGAATAAAATAATAAACAGAGTATAAGAATAAACGGAAAAGACAGAGGAGGGATGTGGTTTGTATTGGAGCCCACAGGTCATTAGCTATGCCACTGTTTCTCCCCTTTTATGGGTTAATCCCAAGCACATGGCAGTGCGAGTGTTATTAGTACGTCAGCTCAGCCTGATCACACACACTGACATGCTGTAGAGAGAGGGGGGGGGGGAGAGAGTTAAGGGGATAAAGGCAGGGGATTCTAAGATAAAAAGATAGATGATGGCCACAATAACATTAAATACACATTCATGTGGAATGTTCTTTCAGATAATCTGGTAGATGATTGAAGTGAGAATTAAGGACAGATATATAGTTACAGTAGGTAAACAGAGATACTATCAAGTAAAGAAGGGAAAATGGCATGAAAACATAAAGCCAAAAGGAGGGATAAAAAGAATTAGCAAACAGCTATTTTATATAATTATCAAATTATTGCTTGAATAAGAACAGAGAAATAAGAAAAGGGCGGGTACTAGAGAGAACTAAAGTGACAGGTAAATACATTGATAAACCTGAACATGGATGGAATAGAAAAAAGGGGAGGGAACAAAGGAGGAGTCTGTATAGTTAAAGGGCGGCTCATTGAGAAAGCATGACAGAGACTCGGTACACTGTGGAACAGAGAGAGCAAAGCAGACTGATCCAAGCCGGAGTTACAGGTAAGATGAATTAATATTCTTACATTGCTGACTGATTTAAAGAGACATATACAGTATATAGGTTAGTGGCTGGCAGAGTTTCTCACACTGTGGCAAACTAGGAATTTGATGCCTGTGTTCCTATAGCTGGAATCTAGTGCAGTTATCCATAAATCGTATTAGCTTTGTGGTGTACAGTGACCTAGAATTTTAATATAATCAATGCAGTGCAAAGAGAACATCAGGGAGATTCAATAAAAGTTTATCAGAGAGATTTACCCAGAGCCACAAGCGCTCTGGGAAAATCTCCCATAGCAGATTTATCAAAGCTGCGTGACTCTGGGTGAATCTAATAGCTGGCATTAAATACTTATGCGCACACAGACGCGCAAGCCTCTGGTAAATTAGTTTGCGATGGCTGCGCCAGTGCCTCTTCCGGTACTCGCACAGCCTACACGAAGCGAGAATTGTCAATCGGTTAGCGCAACTTTAAGAGAAGAAAAGAGCGCTGTGTCCCGCAGCGCTCCCTGGTAAATTAAAATGGTACTAATTTTGCTCCAACCAATCAGATTTTATTTAACATTTGAAAGCTAACATCTGATTGGTAGGGGCAAATTTAATTGAATCTCCCTGCATGTGTCAACTATTTCAAATTTGTATTACAAATTACAAAGCGACCACCACAGGATTTATATTGAAAGCAAAGTCTTTGCTATGATCTGGATTTGCTCACCTCTGTCTATACCATTTGCAATATCAATACGGTATATTCAACTACCATAATAGTAAAATCATGTTTAGTTTGTTGAAAAATAAACTGTTTTATAAAAGAAACTCTATTTTAATATCTATATTGCCTGGCAAAAATACATTTAGTGCTAAAATGTAGTGGCACACCATTTGAGAGAGATTGCAGTGTGCCCTGTGCACAGTTTAGGGAACCATGCTGCAGGAGACATGCAGAAAGGGTAATAACACAATGATGCAGATCACATGGAAAGTTATTTTTACAATGTATCTTTGTATGTTTGCCAACAAAAAATTGGTAGAGATAAAGTTATTGCGTACAATCAATTACAATGATAGATATGGAAAGACAATCTATTACAACTATGCATAGAGAAATGATACATAGCTTGCAAGGTTTGTTCAGCTAAATAACAAAATGTTAGATTACCCATAAACCTTTCTATCCATCTGTCTCAATTTTCCCTTTTTTACCGGATATTGGAAGATGAGTAAGAACTAATTTGCCTATATCACCAGATCCCTAATATAAACCTTCCTTTAAATAAGTTACACCTTTATATAGTTATAAGTTATAGTTAACGAGGCTAATTTAATAAGAGGAGCAAAATTGTGCCTGTGCTATTAAATAGTAGCAAACATTTTGATGTTATTAAAGGGTATGTCCATTCAAAAATTTACTTGCTTTCTATCTGTTTTACTGAAGAACAGGAGGTAAATGCACTATTTCTTACCTCCCGTTCTTCAGTAAATCTTGCAGGAGAGCAGGAGAACTTACCGGGATCGTTCCAGCGCTGACAGAGCCGCGGCCGAAATCCCCGATACCTCCGGCGCTTCCACTCTTCTTAGCACAGTGTGCGCATGGAGATGCGTCGGAGGCATCAGGGATTTCGGCCGCGGCTCTGTCAGCGCTGGAACGATCCCGGTAAGTTCTCCTGCTCTCCTGCAAGATTTACTGAAGAACGGGAGGTAAGAAATAGTGCATCAGTAAAACAGATAGAAAGCAAGTTAATTTTTGAATGGACATACCCTTTAAAAGTTTTCTAACTGCAGTAGACCATTAAAACTTTAAAATTGGTTCATTTGATTGGATGCTACACATAGCATAAGCACGTGTTTGCACTTGTTATTAAATAATCCTAATAAACACATAAATCCTCAAGGAGGGAAGAAACTAAAAATAGTAACACAGGTATGTATAGAACAGGATGAGTTTGTACAATTGGTACTGTACAGAGGGAGTGGTTAGTACAGTGTGTCCATGGGAAGCCTCGCAGGAAAACACAAAGCAGGAAACATGTTGTATTCTTTAGTAAAAAGGGAAGACATGCAGTAAATAGAGAAACGATTCAAGGATTATATGAAATCTGGTTACTGATCTAAATAAGGGAGAGCAATGTGTCTTCTGTCTGTAGCCTTTAATAATACAGTTCTAAACATTTATTTTACTATATATTCATTTTATGTAGTTTTTGGGGGGGTTTTCCCAACATTTCCATGGTTCTGTCTGTTGCACGTGTTGAGTTAAAGCAGAGGTAGAGATAGGAAGTGTGTATGTATGTATGTATGTATAATTTTATTTATAAAGCGCCACATTAAAAAATACAAACAACGGGATAAGTACAAGCCATTAACAGATAGATACAAATTGAACTAAACACAATTTCCTACATCGGTTAAGAAAGCATATATATGTAAATTATGTATAAATTGATACAAGTGCAACAAGCCTTGTATCAAAAGTGCTTAAAAGGGCTAACAATCATTCGAGAGAGGGAGAGAGTTCCAAAGGTAGGGAGCAGCAAGTGAGAATGGTTTAAGGTGGGAGGCAGCAGTGTTAGTTAGGAAGTGATACCTAAGGGCAGTGCATATCAATGTAGGTGGCGATTCAAATTTTCAAATTGCACAAATGGCATTTCAAATGGACGGTACCTTTCCAGTCCATTAATGGGTGGTTCACTAAAAGGTTTTGGCCAGGGGCCCCCAGACTTTAAACCAGCCCTGAAAGTGAGTGTAAAGGAATGGAGATGCAGATAATTTGGGTATAAAGGTGGATGTACTGTTTCAATGTTTGATGGCTGAGTGGATTGATGAAAAGAGAGAAAGTTCAATACTATAAATAGAGGAAGACCCATAGATAGGATAAATTAATTAATTGCTGGGTGGAATAATGAGAATACCTATAGGTAGACAGACAAACTTCCCCTTGACCACCATCCTCTCTACTCTATATTGACAAGCAATCTGTGACTGTGCAGGCATAGAAATCCATTTCTGTTTTCATACAGATCCTTGTCACGAGGTGGAGTTATTTTTACTACAAGTGTTCGGATAAAACAGGGAGGAAATATAGGAGAAATCTAATGGGGTGGTGGCAACAATAGAAGGTAGGAGAGTGCACAGGCACACAGTATGAATTCAGAGAAAACAGATACAGCACAAGAGAATAGCAATGATGACAGGTGAGTGGACATCAATGAGTGGTTAACAAACGTGTTCAAATATAGGGATAAAGATTACACAGACTGATAAACTGGTGGGGGAAATCGGGTTGGTATTGATGAATATAAATTACCAATGTGGAGGGTTATTTTTAAATAACACTTGTTCTAAAATACCATTCATTATCCTTCCCTAAGTGGGAGACATTCATGCCATCCATGGGTCACAGCTCTCCCACATCCTTCAGTCTGTAACTGTAACTCTCCTCCCACCTCTAACATGGCCAAACATGCATAGAGATGGTACAGCATGAGCAGCTTTTTGACACCTCACCACTCAGGTGGGCAGATTGATAGTGAGAAATTTTAGAAAAATTCCCCAGAGATCCACATTCAGATAGATAAGACAGTATAGAAGGACACTCAAAAGCAAATAAAGGAAATGCAGACACTAACTGTAAAGGATATTGTTGGCCATACACTATTAGATGAACATTACGTGTTCTGACAACTGTCTGGGCTTAATGTTTGGCATTATGTTCATAATGGCATCTGCAAATAATGATCCAAATGGGAAATGTTGCAGGAATAATGGCAGATAATACCACCACTCTACTAGACAATATGAGTGACTCGAGGTTCAGGAAAATCAAATGTTGAATGGGTGAAATATTAGGTCATGTGTATGGCCAGCATAAGTTGGTGGTACAATTGGTACTGTACATAGGGTGTGGTTAGTACAGTACAGTGTGTCACAGGGAAGCCTTGCAGGAAAATACAAACTGTACAGTACAGAGGGTGTGGAATGTATTGTACAGTATTGAAAGAGAGCAGAAAGAAGGGAATACAGCTTAGGAAATAGATTGCCTGAGAATTTGGTTAATGATAGCGAGGCACAACATGGGAATAAGTCAAAAGTAACTGTATAACACAAAACAAATGTTCATACCATTCCAATTAATGTATTACTCATTAGATTTTAATTTAGCATATTTCCACATAGGTGCTACATACAGTATTATGGTACTGACTTTCTTTAATATCAGTCCTACCTGTTGCAATCTACAGCTTCAGCTTTTGCTGAAAACACATAGCATGCTCAGCCAAGTTACTTTAGCTAAAAACTGCTTGGACTTGTGGTAAGGCTGACACAGGATGTGATATAAACAGATGCAGTTTTACAGTTTTACCGACCATCCATTCCGGACGGACAGGCAACTGACACCAGTGAAATCACTTACGATTTTGGAAGTATCGGTTGGCTGGGCTTAAAAATCTGCTCAAGTTTCCCCCCCTATATATTTCCATATATATTTCGAGAGATTGTTTACTACACATGGTCAGGGCCATTTCCGTGACCTAAACAACCCTCCCCTGATGGTAAAACATGCAGAATCAGTCAGTACAGTGATTTTGGCTATACATATTACCCCAGTACAGATCTGTGCAAATAATTGTTAGCTCTTGGGCATGATATATACAATGTAGTACAGCTGAAATACATAGCCACAAATGTATGGAGGGATACATGTTTCTGGGAAGAAAGAAATTGATAGAGATATAGAATCATCCTGTGTTCTGCTTTGCTTGTTCGACACATTTCATTTGTAGAGTAAAACTTTTAGAGTAAAGAGTGCTGCATTGAGTAGAATTGTACGGTACAAAGTGTGAGAAATATATGGGTTAAGAGAACAAAGGGTAATGCAGTAATGTGTGTTGAATGAATACTGATGAGTGGATGGACAGAAGGTCAAAAGTGCAAATAGAAGGGAGACATAAAATGCATTTAGGAATAATTTGGTTGCTGGGTGGGTGTATTGGTTGATTGATAAAAATAGGAGATGTTGAAGTAACAACAGGACTGATAAATTGGTTGTGGTGCGGGTGGTTACAGAAGCAAAAAAAAAGTAAACAGATTGATAAACTTATAAAATGGTTTCTGACTAAATAGGTGAATTATCAACTAAAAATATGAGAATGATGAAAAAGTACGCAGATAAAGAAGCAAAATAGGGATATTTAAGCTCTAGACTGTTTGACACACAAACTAATCAAAATGTTGGGAGCAGTCCAGGAATAGTATCATAAATATGTTAATAACAGGCTAGGTTAGTACAATAGGGAGTGGTTAGTACAGTACAGTGTGTCACTGGGAAGCTTTGCGGAAGAATACAAAGTGTACAGTACAATATGTGTGGATTGTATACAGTCTGGAAAGTGTGCCGAAAGGAGGGAACTTAGGTTCAGGAAATAGAGGGAACTACTGTAATTTCTGATATAAAAACAAAGTTCAGAGTTACTGTTTAACACAAACATTGTTCATACCATTTCCAATGTATGAATAACCCTTCAGATTTTTATGTTTAATTTAGCATTTTTTAATATAGGTTCAGAAAGGCAAATAGATAAACATGAGGATGAGGACACATGGACATTTCTGGATGAAAAGTGTCAATTGGTTGCTGGGTGGGTGGAAGGATAGAAACACCAACAGGCAGATGGATAGGAAAGAATATACGTCAATACATTTGTCTGATAAATAAATTAGTTGAGGTGTTGATGGTTACCAAAAAACTATGCATCATAAATTCACTGCTAATTAGGTAGGTGAAAGGTCTTCTAAGAATTATAGAAATATTAAAATAGTTTAATATTGGGATTTTAGCTCTAGACTATTTGATACAAAGACCAATCTATGTGTCACTAGCAGTCCAGGAATAGTAGAATAAAGATGTTTAGAATAGTATAGGTTAGTGCAATACAGTGTGTCACCGAAAAGCACTGCAGGAGAATACAGAATGTATGATTGCACAGGTAAAAGTGGGCAGTATGGCACAAATACAAAGCTAAAAGAAAAGAAGAAAGATTCAGGGAATGGAGGGATGTTATCATCAAAATGTTAAGAGTAAAATTTAACAAAAACTTAACACTACCAAAAGTTTGAGGCATACCTTTGGCTCTCTGAAGAATGAAGAGAAATTCTGTAAGACTTAAGGTTCGCACACACACTCAATTTGCGATCGAGCAGCGACCCCCGACGGCAGAGCGCTATACGTGACGAACGGCCGTTTCGGCTGAGAATTATCCGTGTATATGCATTCGGTCGGGGTTCGTTCATTGATCCACCTGGTAGATCGGCAAACAACCCCCGACCGAACACATACAGACGGACGATTCTTGGCCGAAATGTCAGTGCGTTGCGTGTAGCGCTCAGCCATCGGGGGTCGTTGATCGCTCGCAAATTGAGCGTGTACGATCCTTTAGGAAAAAGGATTTCAGCTTAAGAGCTTGTTCAGACTAGGTCAATTTTTGTCCAGGCAGAAATGCGCCTTGTAGTACGTATTTTTAATGGATCAGATTGAAATGGTCAGTTAAAAAAAAACCGCACTGTAGAATGCACCTTTTTAGCAAAAAGGTAGGGAAAAGTGTACCCAGACAGACAGACTAAAACCACGGACTGTCTGTTTTTATCTATCTGTAGTGTGAACGAGCCCTTAGCAATGTAAATCGTTAGTGTTAGTACATTATGGTTGTGGAATGCTCTACCTAAAAATGTTGTGGTTGCTGTTATAAAATCTCCATTTTCTCCTAAAAACAGGCTCACATAGGATTGCTAGCTACAAATATGAAATCTCCACCACCTGATATTGATCTGCCACATCCAGACAGTGAGAATTCTCCAAAACATGATATTGAAAGCCAGCCCAGAAATGAGGGAGCACAAACAAAGGCTTATACTGAGAAGGACTCAGGGTATTCAGGTAAGAAAAAAAGTTCATTTTTTGCCCTTAATCATTTTTATTAGCTTACAGCTGAAATAGTGATCGCACCTCTAATAAATTGTGTTGATCATTAAATAAGAAGTAGGAGTGCATTGGATTTTCTTATTTGGTATATATAGGTATGTATATATATATATATATACACATAAACCTCTGCAGACTCCACGTGCACACCACCTTCAGTTCATTGCCCGGGTGCCTAACCGGAACAAGCACATGCCTCCAGAACCCAGGGCACCCACGGGACTTCTGACAACTGTTATTTAAAAATGTGTTGGAACAAGCGATCTACGCGATCTACGCGTTTCAGCCATTGCTACCTGAGGATAGCCGTAGCAATGGCTGAAACACATAGATCACTTGTTCCATATTTTTAAATATCAGTTGTCAGAAGTCCCGTGGGTGCCCTGGGTTCTGGAGTTATATATATATATTACAAAAAAGACTCCAGCACTCAACTACACCTATAAGTAAATTTATTTCCCGTCCCTTTAAGGCAGTCCAGATAAAAAGAAGGTTTAGAAGCTCTGTAAGCTCCCATGATTCCCTGATATAGGTCATACTAAATAAAGAGAGAAGCAGGTATGGTCTTGTTCCCCCAGGGATTGTACTTTACTCATTAGGTTAGGACTGATGCTGATATACTGCCTTGAAGTGGCGCATCAGCTGACGCAAGTTTGTACAAACTATGTAACTTAATGTATCCATTTTAACTTTAGTTCAGGTAATTACCCTTTGTTGCTTGCATAAATGTTTGATCATTATATCTAATTTATGCTTATATGTGTAGTTGAGTGCTGGAGTATATATTTATATATATAACATAGTATTTTATATAAGAGGAAAAGGGTAATGGTAAATATTTAAGTTTTGTTTATAGATCATTAATCCTTTACATACAAATATTTGAGTTTTTTCCTTCCCCAGTATGTGCCCTCTAGTGGTGCATACAGAACATGATTTATAAAGCATTCACTGTAGCAGTGTGAGTTGACAGAAATAAAAAAATACAAATACCTCAAAATTGAATAAAAATTAAAGATTAAATTAATAGAACATTTTTCTTACTTTAAAACCCTAAAATAGTTCAATCAAGTGTATGAGTTCTCTTTCTAATTTATTCTTGCAACAAAATACACAGCTCTGCTGAAAATTTCTCCAATTAGCTACTCCACAGACCCTTGTACTAAAGAGTATATATAATACAAAAGTCTAGGGAATAAAATGAAAATAGTGGAAAATGTCATTAATATTGGTCAAGTTGATATGTAGATCAATGACTAATATAAAGATCAAAGCCTCTGTTGTTCCCATTAATTTAAGTTGCCTTTTCCATCTTTTAAACGGGTGTGCCTTTGGGTGATGCAATATACTGTACTATTCCCTAAATCACTGTAAACCCTACCCAACCAGTGAACTATTGGTTTGGGTCAGCAAGGGTTTACACTCATTTTATGGAGTCTGAGCCATTTTTAACTTTTGGGAAATAGCGCAGCATAAACAATGCAATAGAGTTTGTGTTTATTTTTGCTGTTCTTTTTAATATGCGCATAAAAGCCCTGCAGATCACAATTTAACACACTTTTTCTGGCAGGTAAGTTGTGATGTGACTTAAAGGGCATGTCCACCCCCAAAACTATTCCCCCCACTACTGGCCCCACTGTGTAGTGTAATAAAATCCTTACCTTACAGCTCCAAATGGTTCTCCTGTAACCCCCCCCCCCTGTCCAAAAAAGTGGCTAGCAGGAGCCACTCAGCCAATCACAGACGCGGCTGCCAATCCGGCCCCCTGCTTGCAGTTCCATGCAAACAGAAGGCCGGGCAGTGCGGCGGAGGAAAGAGGTAAGTAAAGATCAGGGGAGTTTCTGGCAATAAGATTATAGCGTTTGGGGCTGGGGAAGCAAGACCTATAACATACTAAAAGTTGTTTTAAAGGGTGGACATGCCCTTTAACTGCATGGCCCTATAGATGCCCTGTCATTATAAAACAACAAATCACATGAAAATAAACAGACAAGGCATAAACCACAGCTAAGCAACCCCTCTCAAAATCCAATAAAGCAAAAGGTAATCTGCTTCATATTTTGTCTTTTTTATTATTCCACAGATAACAGCTCAGACAGCATTAGCTCTGAAGAGGCAAACGCAGTTGTAAGGGTATCTGAAGGCTTGCAAAGTACTAGTACTACACCGGTACAGATGACTTATATGCCCATTTACATCATACAAAATATTGTTCTGAAACAGGTAAGGATTTTTTTTTTTTAGTTTATTTAGGGAGAGTGGAAGGAAGTAAATATCGGTAATAAATATTATGACAAAGATATTGATGTCTCACTAATTCTCTCTTCCAATTTGCCACAGCCAAAGTTGCATCTTGTGCAGTCCCCGATCAGACACCATCGCAAACGACCAACACCATCATATCTTCCAATTCTTCAATCCTATCCTCGGATCGCTCCCAAAGTGGCTCCTCCCCCAGCACCAGTTAGCCCTTCCTTTTCCTCTTCACAGATCAACTCTTCTTCTATAAGCAAACCACCTCTTCTTTCGTTACTGGAGATCTCTCTTCGATCACTTGCTCTACTGCGTCGAAACAAGGAGACTCAGCGTTCTATAAGGGAGCTTCGTGCTCACTCAAAGATGTATGACCTAGCATTACGTGGGGAAGAGGGTGGATGGGAGCGGCTACGGAGAGCGATGGACAGAAGTGGGGGTTACAAGGGGCACTTGACAACAAGCTCAACCATGACACTAAAGAAACATGTAAAAGTAAAAAAGCCTGAAGGGACTGTGGCTGACATACCACTGGAAATAGAGGAGTCTTGCATACCCAGACGTAGCAGCAGTGTATGAATGGCAAATCTGGAATTTGACTGACATTACAAAGACTGCATTAGCATGAGGACTTTAATTTAACTAGTTATATTTATATTTTATAAAGTTCCTGGCATTCCATGAGGCTGAGCCTCAAATAGCAATTTTTTGTTTTTATTAATATAAAAAATTATATAACTTTATAAACTTATAAGTTTGAAAATTAAAAATGACATAAATATGCTTTTTTCTGAGACATTTGTTTCACAAACCATGAAAATTATAATCTCTGTATAAAAACACACCAGGACTGGTTGCAGATGAATTTTTTATATTTTTCAATTATTTTGTAAAGATTTTCTTTCCAACAATGAGCCCACCATAAGTCTCTAGATCCAAGTGCAGTCATAACTCCTGCTTGCCATTATATGACAGGTATAGTGCATAAAAGCATTCCCTGTTTATAATAAATCAAAATCTGTATTTATCAAAGCTTCTCCTCCTAACCCGTGTGGGCTGTCAAAAAGCCACTAATACCTCAGCCAATAGCTCCACCATTTGTCCCCCTGCTTGCTTATTTACTCTCCTTCCTATTATGCAGTCATGCATGCGCACACAAGGAAGAAGCCGGCAAAGGGACCAGTGGTGGAGCCACCAGCCACAACAGTATATGCCACTTTTAAACAGCCCACGGTGGCTTAGTGGTTAGCACTGATGTCTTGCAGCGCTTAAGTCCTGAGATCGAATCCACCCTTGACACATCCAAAAGAAGTTTGTATGTTCTCCCCGTGCTTGCGTGTGTTTTCTCTGGGCATTTCAGTTTCCCCCACAATCATAAAGACATCCTGAAAAGTTGTATGTGTGAAATAAATGTGCTTAGATTGTAAGCTCTTCGTGACAGGGCCTGATGTGAATGTGTCCATGTAATTGTAAAGTGCTACAGAAGATGTTGGAGCTAAATAAATTGACAATTATAATAATAATAGACGTAGCTTTAGGTTTATCTAATGGAAAAAGCACTAAAGCTGCCCTTTAGGGTATCACTACCCCCAAAAATTAGGATCTTGATTGAAATGCCCCAAAACCTAGACATGGCTAGGTTGAATATACTTACCAGCCTTCTTCCATCACTCTCAGAAGGGGCCGGACCACCAGCCGCTCAGTGATTGGCTGATCCTTATTGTTTTACAAAAATAAAGTTACGTGTGTGAAACAGTGGGGGGGAACTACATTGTGCCTGCCAGAAACCTCTAGGTGGAACAGTTATAGGCAGAGGATCCAGGAAAAGGCTCAAACTCTCGTCCTTTCCTATTCTGTATTTTCGCGCATGCAGGACAACCATAACAATACAAAACATTTGTAAAGAGCTTTTCTCCTAAAGGACTCCAGGGGCAAGCGCAGGATTTTCAAGGATGAGATCCTGCATGGGTTACCTTGGACAAAGTGCAATGATGTCATCCAGTAACATGAAAAGAGTCCCAAACACACTCAGATCCCCAGTGGGTGCTGAGGTCCTCTTAGGCCTTCACCCTTCAGAGGCCATGGGATAATCAGAATAAATGAAGAGATGAAGGTCGCACTCCAAACAATAAATTTAATGATAAACCACACACATCAAAACCACGATTTTAAGTGTGTGGTTTATCATTGAATGTATTGTTTGGAGTGCGACCCTCATCTCTTCATTTATTTGCAATGGTGTCATTAGATTTGCAATGGTGTCATTCAGATCTGTTAACACTTAGCATATGGATTTGCATTTTAAAATGTAGCTTTATAACACAATTAGAATGTTTATTCATAGAAACTGTTTAATTCATTTAAAAAATATTAAGTCTTTTTTTTATTAGTATATTTTTACTGAACGAGCCTCTCTGCTGCTGCGTGTGCTTGTATCCAGCTCGCAAAAGCAGCGAGGAATCAGGGTTTTGTAAGTTTAATATCTCAGCATGGGAGGGTTTTCAAAAAGTAAGTAAAAAGAAAAACAGGTTTTTGGTTGGTGACTGAAAAGGTTCCATTTTTGTTTTTGGGGAGTTGGACTTGCCCTTTATGGAAGGTGTCGGTTTACCGATATACTCGAGTATAAGTGATCGGGTAACTATTTTTACCTGAAAAATTTGTAAAAACTGATTGACTCGAATATAAGTCGATGGTAGAAATTATGACCACTACTGCCTTCTGGTTGTTTTTAGGCTTTAGTTGCCCTTTAAATGGACAGCAGAATTCCCATAATGAATCCCATACAGTAATAGCCAAATCCCGTACCAGTAACCCCCAATTCCTTGGCACTCCAGATGTTTGGAAAATACAACTCCCAGCATGCTTTGTTGCTGGGAGTTTCAGTTTCTAAACATGTGGAGTGGCAAGGTTCAGTAAACTTTTGATTAAGCTTCCATCATTTACAATCCTGAACCCAATATAGTAAAGGGCCCTCTGATCCCCATATAGTAAAGGGCCCTCTGACCCCATATAGCAAAGGACTCTCTGACCCCAATAGTTAAAAATGTCACCTGAGAGTTGTAGTTTCAAGCTGTCATTTGCACTGAACTAGCAGTGTTTTTGGCCCAAACTGAGGAGACCAATCAGATTTACAGATGAGCAGTGACAGTGGTGAGTGAGTCCAGCAGCCAGACTACAGGACGCAGGAAGTGTTAAGGCAGATCAGTCCTGTAACTTTATGAGGTCAACACAGCGCCACCTACTGGTTACTATCCGCAATTGCAGAATTTGGATCTAAATTAGGACTTGACCCGAGTATAAGCCGAGGCTAATTTTAAAGCCTGAAAAAATTTGAATTATACTCGAGTATATACAGTATATAGTAAATAATGTATCCCCCACTGTAAATTATAAGGATATTAGAAGTCACTGTGGAGTTGTGGGCCATATAAAGGTACAAAGAACAGACTGAGTTATACAGGACAAGGAACACTGAGTACCACTCATGTAATAATGATATCTAGGGATAATGTATCCCCTACTGTTCATTATAGGATATTAGAAGTCACCAAAGAGTTCCATGACCATATAAAAGGGTTTTATAAAGGAAACAGGAATCAGAGGTGAATTTTATACCTTATATTTAAAGGGGAACTGTGATAATAAACTGGTGGTAGTCATCCCACAAAACATGTATCATATATTAATAAAAGTATAGGATACGTTATGCACCTCAACAATGTTTCTGAGTCTTTCCTATTTTCTCCTATTGATTGCGTAAATTTGCTAGGTTGTAATATCCGGTCCTCCTCTCTGGCTTTGCCTTAATGCTGTAAGGTATTTGCATTTGCGCGGTATTGATTCAGTTTGCACGTCTTAACAATGGATGTGAAGATCTGCTAATTATGCGCATGACGAGCCTGCTCCCTTAATGAATGTGTATGTCAGTGACATGACAAGGGGTCCTATTGGTTGCCGGCTAGAGTGATAGTCCAGAAGTAAGGCGTGTCTATTCTAATGAGACATGCGTCATTTTACTCACACACTGGACTCTTCCTGGTTTGTGGTGAATGTGTTGAAACAGCCCCAAAACTTGTAAATACCCCACACAAACTATATGTTTGTAATCTACACAACTTCAGAGTATGTACCAGTGCCATGCTTTCATAAATACATGAAGAATTCCAGACAGCGGTCATCCATAGTGCTTTTAGAGATTTTGTGAAAAAATAAAATATGATTCAAAGGTTCAAATCCTCCTAAACCCTATTCACCAGTAAAACCCCCCCCACAAATGTCAATCTCCCACATGTCCTGAATCAAACGGTATGCCATATGCGTGGGTGCACACAGAGACTAGACCAACTAGCTCAAATGGGACTAGAACTGAATGGAGAGATCGCAGTGCAGTACCTCCACTAGGCCACCAGGGGCATCTAGGGGGAAGCCCCCGGTGAAGCAGGAAATCTGTGATGTCTCCCTTATCGCCCTGACCCGATCTTTCTGTGCTCCTATACAGGCACTGCAGATCAGGTATGCTATCTCCTGATCCCCGATCGAGTTTAGACAAAACTGATAGGAGATCGAGGGGGCACTTGAATGCTGCCCCACGATTGCCCCTAGAGCAAACTTTTTTTTTTTTAAAGGTGCAGGGCACATAGCAGAAGGGGGATTCCAGGAACCGGTAATACAGGCACCACTGATACAATAACAAAAGGGTTTTCTACCAGAAGAAAATAGATCACACAAACAACTTTTACACAGATTAAAGGGCATGTCCACCCCAAAATTTAACTTTTGATATGTGGTAGGGCATGCCCCCCAGCCCCAACCGCATTAATATAACTGTTAGAAAGTCCCCGATTTTACTTACCTGCCCTCTCTCCCTGTGCAGTGTTCAGGCCCTCTGCTTGCATGGAATTGAAAGCAGGGGGCTGGACCGGCAGTCACGTCCGTGATTGGCTGAGAGGCAGGGAGGGCTGCACTGAGCATGCCTCAACCTTGATGAGGTTGAGGAAGTCTCACGGCACAGCATGAGTCACACACTGCTCCTACACAGCAGTTTCCTGGACTTTAGAGGGGCACAGCAGGGAAACTATTTTGAGCAGGAATGTAAGGTAAGGATTGTTTTTTAAACTACTTGATGTGGCCAGTAAGGGGTGTTTAATTTTAGTTTTGGGGGTGGACATGCCCTTTAAAGGAGAACAATACGTGTACGGTATATTGTTTTTTTTTTTTTTATAAAACAGTTAAAATAAAAAGTATCTGGGGCAGGGAGGTAGGATTAGTATTTTCTACCTCCCATATCTTTTCTATGGGTAGCGGCTGTGTGAAGAAAACTGCTTCTGCTAGTCTTACTGAATGCTTAGCCACTATTTATAATTTTGGTAATAGTTAAAGTTAGGAATAATCGATCCTACCCCATGAACTTTTTATTTGTAAAAAGTTAATTTTTACAGTGTAGTTGTCCATTACCCTTGCATACATACGCAATACATGGGTCATACTGCCCCAAATTACAAAAATAAGTTGTTGAGGTGATTTTTAAAAAAAGCATACCATTGCCCTTACTTAAGCCCAAACACTTTACTCTCTTGCAACTTCCCGTTTACGTTTTTTTGACTTTCTTTGTTGGAAGATTGTTAGTTTCCCTCTCTTTACTTCTGGGCCACTGATCAAAAGGGCAGTATCTCAACTTTAATCCCTCAGGAATAGATACTGGTGGCCTGTCTGGAATGGCATGTATAGCTGTAGAATCCCCAAGGGAATCTGAAATGGTGATGAAACCATGAAATGGTGGGGCACACACAAGTTTATCCCCTTGTGGCAAAAGGGCACGGTAGGGTGCATCTGTGCAAGATGAAGCTGTGACATGGTACAATCTACGGACGCCATCAACTTTCATTTCTGTGTCTTGTGGCTGAAAGGGGGAGGCGGATGAGTGTAAAGCTAGGTAAAGAAAAGAAAAGAAAAAGTCATTGGCTTCAGCGGTTAAAATTAACGTGATATATAAAGCAAGCTGTTTCTCAGGTAATGGAAAAAAATAACAAAAAGTAAGTAAAACTAATTAAGTTAAGGGGCATATTCACCCCAAAAACTAAAATTTGCCCACTGTGTAGTGTAAAAATCCCTACCTTTCTCCTTGCTCCTATGGTTGTCCTGAAGGGCCTGGTTAAAGTCCAGAAAACTGAGGACTAGGAGCATCTCTGAATATCATCCGTATCGCCTATTCCTGTCTTCCCTGAGGAATCTGGCATGCGCAGGGGAGCTATCCTACTCCCCTCTGGATCTTCGGCGCAGCCTTAATTTGTAAAAAAACAAAACAAAAACATACAAACCTTTACCCTAAATGCCAGAGTTTTAACTTTAAAAAGTTCCCAGACATAGACTTACCAGACCTCGTTCCCTCGGCTATCTCTACTAACCGGAGCCCCATCTGTAATTGGCGCAGACTCTCAGTAATCACAGATGCGGCTGCTGGTCCGGCCTTTATTGCCTTTCCGTTCATAGAAGTAGCAGTAGAGGCAGTGGGAACAAAGGTGGGTAAGTCTATTTAAACTTCTAACTTTTTAAAGTTTAAAGGGCATGTCCACCCCCTTTTACAACATGTTTGTAGTGTAGGGCTCCCTCCCCCAAAGCCAGCCATAGTAGTTGACACAAAACACCCCGTTCTGTCACTTACATCACCTCTTTCCCCATTAAGTGTCAAGGCCCTTGCTTGCCTCTCGGTGATTGGCGAGAGGCAGCCATTATCATATAGTCTGGCATTGTTAAAAAAATGTCGTTGTGTTATATAATGCCCAATAATGTTAAATTATTCAAGTATATTAAACAATGACCAGTAGTGTTAAAGGGGAACCATGTAGAATTTAACACCTAAAAAATCATAAAAGTAAATAGCCTAAAATTAGATGAAATTAATGATGTATGTCTAACTTGGATATTCCAAACCATTTTTGGAGTTCCAGTTTTGCGTGATTACATTTGGATAATTTGTTAAATCTATACAGAAGATCTTTTTAAGAAGTTTAGGTTTATCTAATGGAAAAAGCACTAAAGCTGCCCTTTAGGGTATCACTACCCCCAAAAATTAGGATCTTGATTGAAATGCCCCAAAACCTAGACATGGCTAGGTTGAATATACTTACCAGCCTTCTTCCATCACTCTCAGAAGGGGCCGGACCACCAGCCGCTCAGTGATTGGCTGATCCTTATTTGTTTTACAAAATTAAAGTTACGTGTGTGAAACAGTGGGGGGGAACTACATTGTGCCTGCCAGAAACCTCTAGGTGGAACAGTTATAGGCAGAGGATCCAGGAAAAGGCTCAAACTCTCCGTTTCCTATTCTGTATTTTCGCCATGCAGGACAACCATATACAATACAAAAACATTTGTAAAGAGCTTTTCTCCTAAAGGACTCCAGGGGCAAGCGCAGGATTTTCAAGGATGAGATCCCTGCATGGGTTACCTTGGACAAAGTGCAATGATGTCATCCAGTAACATGAAAAGAGTCCCAAACACACTCAGATCCCCAGTGGGTGCTGAGGTCCTCTTAGGCCTTCACCCTTCAGAGGCCATGGGATAATCAGAATAAATGAAGAGATGAAGGTCGCACTCCAAACAATAAATTTAATGATAAACCACACACATCAAAACCACGATTTTAATGTGTGTGGTTTATCATTGAATGTATTGTTTGGAGTGCGACCCTCATCTCTTCATTTATTTGCAATGGTGTCATTCAGATTTGCAATGGTGTCATTCAGATCTGTTAACACCTTAGCATATGGATTTGCATTTTTAAAATGTAGCTTTATAACACAATTAGAATGTTTATTCATAGAACTGTTTAATTCATTTAAAAAATATTAAGTCTTTTTTTTATTAGTATATTTTTACTGAACGAGCCTCCTCTGCTGCTGCGTGTGCTTGTATCCAGCTCGCAAAAGCAGCGAGGAATCAGGGTTTTGTAAGTTTAATATCTCAGCATGGGAGTGTCTTTCAACAAAGTAAGTAAAAAGAAAACAGGTTTTTGGTTGGTGACTGAAAAGGTTCCATTTTTGTTTTTGGGGAGTTGGACTTGCCCTTTATGGAAGGTGTCGGTTACCGTATATACTCGAGTATAAGTCGAGGTACCTATTTTTACCTGAAAAATTTGTAAAAACTGATTGACTCGAATATAAGTCGATGGTAGAAATTATGACCACTACTGCCTTCTGTGTTGTTTTTAGGCTTTAGTTGCCCTTTAAATGGACAGCAGAATTCCCATAAATGAATCCCATACAGTAATAGCCAAATCCAGTACCAGTAACCCCCAATTCCTTGGCACTCCAGATGTTTGGAAACTACAACTCCCAGCATGCTTTGTTGCTGGGAGTTTCAGTTTCTAAACATGTGGAGTGGCAAGGTTCAGTAAACTTTTGATTAAGCTTACCATCATTTACAATTCTCCTGAACCCAATATAGTAAAGGGCCCTCTGATCCCCATATAGTAAAGGGCCCTCTGACCCCATATAGCAAAGGACTCTCTGACCCCAATAGTTAAAAATGTCACCTGAGAGTTGTAGTTTCAAGCTGTCATTTGCACTGAACTAGCAGCTGTTTTTTGGCCCAAACTGAGGAGACCAATCAGATTTACAGATGAGCAGTGACAGTGCTGAGTGAGTCCAGCAGCCAGACTACAGGACGCAGGAAGTGTTAAGGCAGATCAGCTCCTGTAACTTTCTATGCAGGTCAACACAGCGCCACCTACTGGTTACTATCCGCAATTGCAGAATTTGGATCTAAATTAGGACTTGACCCGAGTATAAGCCGAGGCTAATTTTAAAGCCTGAAAAAATTTGACTTATACTCGAGTATATACAGTATATAGTAAATAATGTATCCCCCACTGTAAATTATAAGGATATTAGAAGTCACTGTGGAGTTGTGTCCATATAAAGGTACAAAGACACAGACTGAGTTATACAGGACAAGGAACACTGAGTACCACTCATGTAATAATGTATATCTAGGGATAATGTATCCCCTACTGTTCATTATAAGGATATTAGAAGTCACCAAAGAGTTCCATGACCATATAAAAGGAGTTTTATAAAGGAAACAGGACTCAGAGGTGAATTTTAATATCCTTATATTTAAAGGGGAACTGTGATAATAAACTGGTGGTAGTCATCCACAAAACATGTATCATATATTTAATAAAAGTATAGGATACGTTATGCACCTCAACAATGTTTCTGAGTCTTTCCTATTTTCTCCTATTGATTGCGTAAATTTGCTAGGTTGTAATATCCGGTCCTCCTCTCTGGCTTTGCCTTAATGCTGTAAGGTATTTGCATTTGCGCGGTATTGATTCAGTTTGCACGTCTTAACAATGGATGTGAATGACTATGCTAATTATGCGCATGCACGAGCCTGCTCCCTTAATGAATGTGTATGTCAGTGACATGACAAGGGTTCCTATTGGTTGCCGGCTATGAGTGATAGTCCAGAAGTAAGGCGTGTCTATTCTAATGAGACATGCGTCATTTTACTCACACACTGGACTCTTCCTGGTTTGTGTTGAATGTGTTGAAACAGCCCCAAAACTTGTAAATACCCACACAAACTATATGTTTGTAATCTACACAACTTCAGCTATGTACCAGTGCCATGCTTTCATAAATACATGAAGAATTCCAGACGCGGTCATCCATAGTGCTTTTAGAGATTTTGTGAAAAAATAAAATATGATTCAAAGGTTCAAATCCTACCTAAACCCTATTCACCAGTAAAACCCCCCCCACCAAATGTCAATCTCCCACATGTCCTGAATCAAACGGTATGCCATATGCGTGGGTGCACACAGAGACTAGACCAACTAGCTCAAATGGGACTAGATCTGAATGGAGATCGCAGTGCAGTACCTCCACTAGGCCACCAGGGGCATCTAGGGGGAAGCCCCCGGTGAAGCAGGAAATCCTGTGATGTCTCCCTTATCGCACTGACCCGATCTTTCTGCTGCTCCTATACAGGCACTGCAGATCAGGTATGCTATCTCCTGATCCCCCGATCGAGTTTAGACAAAACTGATAGGAGATCGAGGGGGCACTTGAATGCTGCCCCACGATTGCCCCTAGAGCAAACTTTTTTTTTTTTAAAGGTGCAGGGCACATAGCAGAAGGGGGATTCCAGGAACCGGTAATACAGGCACCACTGATACAATAACAAAAGGGTTTTTCTACCAGAAGAAAATAGATCACACAAACACACTTTTCACACAGATTAAAGGGCATGTCCACCCCAAAATTTAACTTTTGATATGTGGTAGGGCATGCTCCCCCAGCCCCAACCGCATTAATATAACTGTTAGAAAGTCCCCCGATTCTTACTTACCTGCCCTCTCTCCCCTGCTGCAGTGTTCAGGCCCTCTGCTTGCATGGAATTGAAAGCAGGGGGCTGGACCGGCAGTCACGTCCGTGATTGGCTGAGAGGCAGGGAGGGCTGCACTGAGCATGCCTCAACCTTGATGAGGTTGAGGAAGTCTCAGGCACAGCATGAGTCACACACTGCTCCTACACAGCAGTTTCCTGGACTTTAGAGGGGCACAGCAGGGAAACTATTTTGAGCAGGAATGTAAGGTAAGGATTGTTTTAAACTACTTGATGTGGCCAGTAAGGGGTTAAATTTTAGTTTTGGGGGTGGACATGCCCTTTAAAGGAGAACAATACTGTGTACGGTATATTGTTTTTTTTTTTTTTTATAAAACAGTTAAAATAAAAAGTATCTGGGGCAGGGAGGTAGGATTAGTATTTTCTACCTCCCATTATCTTTTCTATGGGTAGCGGCTGTGTGAAGAAAACTGCTTCTGCTAGTCTTACTGAATGCTTTAGCACTATTTATAATTTTGGTAATAGTTAAAGTTAGGAATAATCGATCCTACCCCATGAACTTTTTATTTGTAAAAAGTTAATTTTTACAGTGTAGTTGTCCATTACCCTTGCATACATACGCAATACATGGGTCATACTGCCCCAAATTACAAAAATAAGTTGTTGAGGTAGATTTTTAAAAAAAGCATACCATTGCCCTTACTTAAGCCCAAACACTTTACTCTCTTGCAACTTCCCGTTTACGTTTTTTTGACTTTTTCTTTGTTGGAAGATTTGTTAGATTTCCCTCTCTTTTACTTCTTGGGGCCACTGATCCAAAAGGGCAGTATCTCAACTTTAATCCCTCAGGAATAGATACTGGTGGCCTGTCTGGAATGGCATGTATAGCTGTAGAATCCCCAAGGGAATCTGAAATGGTGATGAAACCATGAAATGGTGGGGCACACACAAGTTTATCCCCTTGTGGCAAAAGGGCACGGTAGGGTGCATCTGTGCAAGATGAAGCTGTGACATGGTACAATCTACGGACGCCATCAACTTTCACTTTCTGTGTCTTGTGGCCTGAAAGGGGGAGGCGATGAGTTGTAAAGCTAGGTAAGAAAAGAAAAGAAAAAGTCATTGGCTTCAGCGGTTAAAATTAACGTGATATATAAAGCAAGCTGTTTCTCAGGTAATGGAAAAATATAACAAAAAGTAAGTAAAACTAATTCAAGTTAAGGGGCATATTCACCCCAAAAACTAAAATTTGCCCCACTGTGTAGTGTTAAAAATCCTTACCTTTCTCCTCTGCTCCTTATGGTTGTCCTGAAGGGCCTGGTTAAAGTCCAGAAAACTGAGGACTAGGAGCATCTCTGAATATCATCCGGTATCTGCCTATTCCTTGTCTTCCCTGAGGAATCTGGCATGCGCAGGGGAGCTATCCCTACTCCCCTCTGGATCTCTCGGCGCAGCCTTAATTTGTAAAAAAACAAAACAAAAACATACAAACCTGTACCCTAAATGCCAGAGTTTTAACTTTAAAAAGTTCCCAGACATAGACTTACCAGACCTCGTTCCCTCGGCTATCTCTACTAACCGGCAGCCCCATCTGTAATTGGCAGACTCTCAGCTAATCACAGATGCGGCTGCTGGTCCGGCCTTTATTGCCTTTCCGTTCATAGAAGTAGCAGTAGAGGCAGTGGGAACAAAGGTGGGTAAGTCTATTTAAACTTCTAACTTTTTAAAGTTTAAAGGGCATGTCCACCCCCTTTTTACAACATGTTTCTGTAGTGTAGGGCTCCCTCCCCCAAAGCCAAATGCCATAGTAGTTTGACACAAAACACCCCGTTCTGTACTTACATCACCTCTTTCCCCCATTAATGTGTCAAGGCCCTCTGCTTGCCTCTCGGTGATTGGCCGAGAGGCAGCCATTATCATTATATGTCTGGCATTGTTAAAAAAATGTCCGTTAGTGTTATATAATGCCCAATAATGTTAAATTATTCAAGTTATTATTAAACAATGACCAGTAGTGTTAAAGGGGAACCATGTAGAATTTAACACCTAAAAAATCATAAAAGTAAATAGCCTAAAATTAGATGAAATTAATGATGTATGTCTAACTTGGATATTCCAAACCATTTTTGGAGTTCCAGTTTTGCGTGATTACATTTGGATAATTTGTTAAATCTATACAGAAGATCTTTTTAAGAAAACCCCAAACTTGTAAATACCCCACACACAAAACTATATTTTGTAATCTACACAACTCCAGCTATGTACCAGTGCCATGCTTTCTAAATCCATGAAGAATTCCAGACGCGGTCATCCATAGGCTTTTAGAGATTTTGTGAAAAAATAAAATATGATTCAAAGGTTCAAACCTACCTAAACCCTATTCACCAGTAACCCCCCCCCACCAAATGTCAATCTCCCACATGTCCTGAATCAAACGGTATGCCATATCGTGGGTGCCACCAGAGACTAAACCAACTAGCTCAAATGGGACTAGATCTGAATGGAGATCGCAGTGCAGTACCTCCACTAGGCCACCAGGGGCATCTAGGGGGAAGCCCCCGGTGAAGCAGGAAATCCTGTGATGTCTCCCTTATCGCACTGACCCGATCTTTCTGCTGCTCCTATACAGGCACTGCAGATCAGGTATGCTATCTCCTGATCCCCCGATCGAGTTAGCAAAATAGGTTTATCTAATGGAAAAAGCACTAAAGCTGCCTTTAGGGTATCACTACCCCAAAAATAGGATTTGATTGAAATGCCCCAAAACCTAGACATGGCTAGGTTGAATATACTTACCAGCTTCTTCCATCACTCTCAGAAGGGGCCGACCACCAGCGCTCAGTGATTGGCTGATCCTTATTTGTTTTACAAAATTAAAGTTACGTGTGTGAAACAGTGGGGGGGGAACTACATTGTGCCTGCCAGAAACCTCTAGGTGGAAACGTTATAGCAGAGATCCAGGAAAAGGCTCAAACTCTCCGTTTCCTATTCTGTATTTTCGCATGCAGGAAACCATATACAATACAAAAACATTTGTAAAGAGCTTTTCTCCTAAAGGACTCCAGGGGCAAGCGCAGGATTTTCAAGGATGAGATCCCTGCATGGGTTACCTTGGACAAAGTGCAATGATGTCACCAGTAACATGAAAAGAGTCCCAAACACACTCAGATCCCCAGTGGGTGCTGAGGTCCTCTTAGGCCTACCCTTCAGAGGCCATGGGATAATCAGAATAAATGAAGAGATGAAGGTCGCACTCCAAACAATAAATTTAATGATAAACCACACACATCAAAACCACGATTTTATGTGTGTGGTTTATCATTGAATGTATTGTTTGGAGTGCGACCTCATCTCTTCATTTATTTGCAATGGTGTCATTCAGATTTGCAATGGTTGCATTCAGATCTGTTACACATTAGCATATGGATTTGCATTTTAAAATGTAGCTTTATAACACAATTAGAATGTTTTATTCATAAACTGTTTAATTCATTTAAAAAATATTAAGTCTTTTTTTATTAGTATATTTTTACTGAACGAGCCTCCTCTGCTGCTGCGTGGGCTTGTATCCAGCTCGCAAAAGCAGCGAGGAATCAGGGTTTTGTAAGTTTAATATCTCAGCATGGGAGTGTCTTTCAACAAAGTAAGTAAAAAGAAACAGGTTTTTGGTTGGTGATGAAAAGGTTCCATTTTGTTTTTGGGGAGTTGGACTTGCCCTTTATGGAAGGTGTCGGTTACTCTATACTCGAGTATAAGTCGAGGTACCTATTTTTACCTGAAAAATTTGTAAAAACTGATTGACTCGAAATAAGTCGATGGTAGAAATTATGACCACTACTGCCTTCTGTGTTGTTTTTAGGCTTTAGTTGCCCTTTAATGGACAGCAGAATTCCCATAAATGAATCCCATACAGTAATAGCCAAATCCAGTACCAGTAACCCCCAATTCCTTGGCACTCCAGATGTTTGGAAACTACAACTCCCAGCATGCTTTGTTGCTGGGAGTTTCAGTTTCTAAACATGTGGAGTGGCAGGTTCAGTAAACTTTGATTAAGCTTCAATCATTTACAATTCTCCTGAACCCAATAAGTAAAGGGCCTCTTGATCCCCATATAGTAAAGGGCTCTGACCCCATAAGCAAAGGACTCTCTGACCCCAATAGTTAAAAATGTCACCTGAGAGTTGTAGTTTCAAGCTTTCATTTGCACTGAACTAGCAGCTGTTTTTGGCCCAAACTGAGGAGACCAATCAGATTTACAGATGAGCAGTGACAGTGCTGAGTGAGTCCAGCAGCCAGACTACAGGACGCAGGAAGTGTTAAGGCAGATCAGCTCCTGTAACTTTCTATGCAGGTCAACACCGCGCCACCTACTGGTTACTATCCGCAATTGCAGAATTTGGATCTAAATTAGGACTTGACCCGAGTATAAGCCGAGGCTAATTTTAAAGCCTGAAAAAATTTGACTTATACTCGAGTTATACAGTATATAGTAAATAATGATCCCCCACTGTAAATTATAGGATATTAGAAGTCATGTGGAGTTGTGTCCATAAAAGGTACAAAGACACAGACTGAGTATACAGGACAGGAACACTGAGTACCACTCATGTAATAATGTATATCTAGGGATAATGTATCCCCTACTGTTCATATAAGGATATTAGAAGTCACCAAAGAGTTCCATGACCTATAAAAGGAGTTTTATAAAGGAAACAGGATCAGAGGTGAATTTTAATATCCTTATATTTAAAGGGGAACTGTGATAATAAACTGTGTGGTAGTCATCCACAAAACATGTATCATATATTTAATAAAAGTATAGGATACGTTATGCACCTCAACAATGTTTCTGAGTCTTTCTATTTTCTCCTATTGATTGCGTAAATTTGCTAGGTTGTAAATCCGGTCCTCCTCTCTGGCTTTGCCTTAATGCTGTAAGGTATTTGCATTTGCGCGGTATGATTCAGTTTGCACGTCTTAACAATGGATGTGAATGACTATGCTAATTATGCGCATGCACGAGCCTGCTCCCTAATGAAGTTATGTCAGTGACATGACAAGGTTCCTATTGGTTGCCGGCTATGAGTGATAGTCCCGAAGTAAGGGTGTATATCTAATGAGACATGCGTCATTTTACTCACACACTGGACTCTTCCTGGTTTGTGTTGAATGTGTTGAAACAGCCCCAAAACTTGTAATACCCACACAAACTATATGTTGTTGTAATCTACACAACTTAGCTATGTACCAGTGCCATGCTTTCATAAATACATGAGAATTCCAGACGCGGTCATCCATAGTGGCTTTTAGAGATTTTGTGAAAAAATAAAATATGATTCAAAGGTTCAAATCCTACCTAAACCCTATTCACCAGTAAAAACCCCCCACCAAATGTCAATCTCCACATGTCCTGAATCAAACGGTATATGCATATGCGTGGGTGCACACAGAGACTAGACCAACTAGCTCAAATGGGACTAGATCTGAAGGAGATCGCAGTGCAGTACCTCCACTAGGCACCAGGGGCATCTAGGGGGAAGCCCCGGTGAAGCAGGAAATCCTGTGATGTCTCCCTTATCGCACTGACCCGATCTTTCTGCTGCTCCTATACAGGCACTGCAGATCGGTATGCTATCTCCTGATCCCCCGATCGAGTTTAGACAAAACTGATAGGAGATCGAGGGGCACTTGAATGCTGCCCCACGATTGCCCCTAGAGCAAACTTTTTTTTTTTTAAAGGTGCAGGGCACATAGCAGAAGGGGGATTCCAGGAACCGTAATACAGGCACCATGATACAATAACAAAAGGGTTTTTCTACCAGAAGAAAATAGATCACAACAAACACACTTTCACACAAGATTAAAGGGCATGTCCACCCCAAATTTAACTTTGATATGTGGTAGGGCATGCTCCCCCAGCCCCAACCGCATTAATATAACTGTTAGAAAGTCCCCGATTCTTACTTACTGCCCTCTTCCCCTGCTGCAGTGTTCAGGCCCTCTGCTTGCATGGAATTGAAAGCAGGGGGCTGACGGCAGTCACGTCCGTGATTGGTGAGAGGCAGGGGGGCTGCACTGAGCATGCCTCAACCTTGATGAGGTTGAGGAAGTCTCAGGCACAGCAGAGTCACACACTGCTCCTACACAGCAGTTTCCGGACTTTAGAGGGGCACAGCAGGGAAACTATTTTGAGCAGGAATGTAAGGTAAGGATTGTTTTTTTAAACTACTTGATGTGGCCAGTAAGGGTAATTTAATTTAGTTTTGGGGGTGGACATGCCCTTTAAAGGAGAACAATACTGTGTACGGTATATTGTTTTTTTTTTTTTTTATATAAAACAGTTAAAATAAAAAGTATCTGGGGCAGGGAGGTAGGATAGTATTTCTTACCTCCCATTATCTTTTCTATGGGTAGCGGCTGTGTGAAGAAAACTGCTTCTGCTAGTCTTACTGAATGCTTTAGCACTATTTATAATTTTGGTAAAGTTAAAGTAGGAATAATGATCCTACCCCATGAACTTTTTATTTGTAAAAAGTTTAATTTTTACAGTGTAGTTGTCCATTACCCTTGCATACATACGCAATACATGGGTCTACTGCCCCAAATTACAAAAATAAGTTGTTGAGGTAGATTTTTAAAAAAAGCATACCATTGCCCTTACTTAAGCCAAACACTTTACTCCTTGCAACTTCCCGTTTACGTTTTTTTGACTTTTTCTTTGTTGGAAGATTTGTTAGATTTCCCTCTCTTTACTTCTTGGGGCCACTGATCAAAAGGGCAGTATTCCAACTTAATCCCTCAGGAATAGATACTGGTGGCCTGCTGGAATGGCATGTATAGCTGTGAATCCCCAAGGGAATCTGAAATGGTGATGAAACCATGAAATGGTGGGGCACACACAAGTTTATCCCCTTGTGGCAAAAGGGCAGGTAGTGGTGATCTGTGCAAGATGAAGCTGTGGACATGGGACAATCTACGGACGCCATCACTTTCACTTCTGTGTCTTGTGGCCTGAAAGGGGGAGGCGAGAGTGTAAGCTAGGTAAGAAAAAGAAAAGAAAAAGTCATTGGCTTCAGCGGTTAAATTAATGTGATATATAAAGCAAGCTGTTTCTCAGGTAATGGAAAAATATAACAAAAAAGTAAGTAAAAACTAATCAGTTAAGGGGCATATTCACCCCAAAAACTAAAATTTGCCCCATGGTGTAGTGTAAATCCTTACTTCCTCTGCTCCTTATGGTTGTCCTGAAGGGCCTGGTTAAAGTCCAGAAAACTGAGGACTGGAGCATCTTGAATATCATCCGGTATCTGCCTATTCCTTGTCTTCCCTGAGGAATCTGGCATGCGCAGGGGAGCTATCCTAATCCCCTTGGATCTCTCGGTGCAGCCTTAATTTGTAAAAAAAACAAAACAAAAACATACAAACCTGTACCCTAAATGCCAGAGTTTTAACTTTAAAAAGTTCCCAGACATAGACTTACCAGACCTCGTTCCCTGGCATCTCTACTAAACGGCAGCCCCATCTGTAATTGGCAGACTCTCAGCTAATCACAGATGCGGCTGCTGCTGGTCCGGCCTTTATTGCCTTTCCGTTCATAGAAGTAGCAGTAGAGGCAGTGGGAACAAAGGTGGGTAGTCTATTTAAACTTCTAACTTTTTAAAGTTAAAGGGCATGTCCACCCCCTTTTTACAACATGTTTCGTAGTGTAGGGCTCCCTCCCCCAAAGCCAAATGCCATAGTAGTTTGACACAAAAACACCCGTTCTGTACTTACATCACCTCTTTCCCCCATTAATGTGTCAAGGCCCTCTGCTGCCTCTCGGTGATTGGCGAGAGGCAGCCATTATCATTATATGTCTGGCATTGTTAAAAAATGTCCGTTAGTGTTATATAATGCCCAATAATGTTAAATTATTCAAGTTATATTAAACAATGACCAGTAGTGTTAAAGGGGAACGTAGAATTTAACACCTAAAAAATCATAAAAGTAAATAGCCTAAAATTAGATGAAATTAATGATGTATGTCTAACTGGATATTCCAAACCATTTTTGGAGTTCCAGTTTTGCGTGATTACATTTGGATAATTTGTTAAATCTATACAGAAGATCTTTTTAAGAAGTTTGTTTTCAGCAAGATTTATCAGCCCCTTATATAAAAACTTCACACAAAACCTTGTTCACCTGTCAGCTAATCAAATGTAACATATTTAATCGATTTTTTCAACCACAAGTTGAGCACATTGCAGTGAAATTGCAGGCTGCTCTTTTTACACCAGACCAATTATAACCTCCAACATTCGTCTTTAAATAGGTGAACTGATGAAAAATGCATTTGTGTGGTGTGCTAAGTTGTGCTACGTCAGGTTCCCTTTTACCCTCCCCACGGCTATGCACTGTGTTGTTTTCATAAGGCTACTTTCACACGAGCAGTATATTATATTCAGGTAGCGTTTTCTTAGCAGTTACCAGGTGTTTTTTCAGCAGTCACCATTGACAAAATGCTATATGTAGCTGTTTTCATGCTAAACATCAGGATGTGTATGTGTGAAAGTAGCCTAAAGGTTCGGACGCATGATGTGTACGAACATTCGTTTCTGCCAATAATGGCTCGTGTATGGCCACTTTATCGTCCATAACGGCCAGTCATTCAGAGATCCGCCGGTCGGTCAGGCAACGATCCCGACCCGAACAGCCATTTTGGCCGATAAAGAGCCAATACACGAGACGATTACCAGTCGAAATGAACGTTCGTACAATTGTGCTGTGAAGGGGACGTAACAATTCTGTCTGCCTCTAACTGTCACTCAAAGCTAACATGCGAGAAAACACTCTCCACCCACCTTTGATCAGCTTGATTATGAGGCTGTATTCTACAGCAAAAAACCATTTCAAGTTTGTTTGACTGGCAGAGGAGGGGAGAGGTTGTAAAACGACATTCCCACCAGCCAATTACAAGTGTTATGTTAACCATGGCCCTGGGCTGTGTAGGAAGCGGGCTGTTAGCACTCATCTTTGCTCTGTGATATCTAAGGGGGGCAGCATGTTGTAAATGTGAGTAAGCAATTTCAGCTGCTGGAAATGTGGACATGTAATGAGGGTGATGTTAGTCCTTTTATGTAGCTTAAGTGTGCTTTATAAATTGGAATGTTGAGGGGGATGATATATTATTATATACAGTGGACCCTCTTACCCTTGAAAACTGAACACATGTAGCTAAATAATGCAAGGTCATGTTGTTTTATTAAATATTTGGTATGGCTACAGTGATGCTGATGCAGCCTGCATCATGTTTCTAAAGTACTGACCAGAATTTCAGCATTATAGTTTTTTTCATACCCTCCAACATTATTTTTTAATAGGTTATACTTATAAAATCAACATGGTGCAGAGCTGCAGGTGGGGAATTGTGTATTAAACCTGATCTTAGAAGATTCAAAACAAGCATTTTCAATAGTCATTTAAAGGTAAATGTGGTCTCAAATTCTTCCAAACTGTAAAAATGATATAAAAAAGCCTTCCATCATACCTTCAAAATAAAATCTAAATCAAATCTCTAAATAAAATTTGGAAAGATTCAGCATATTAATTCCTGCTTGCACACCTTCTGTTTTTAGCCATGTGAACAGTCTCTGCCAGCATTAATAGGTCCCCTTCTCAACTGTCAATTTTCCCCCCCCAGGTTCTTCCTGATTTCCCCAGCAATAAGCCTTACTGAGCATGTTCTCCCTCTGGGGCGACAGGTGGGCGGGACAGGGGGGGCAGAGGTCAGGTGATGTCACTCAATCTACTGGAAGCAAGACACACTGCCTTAACAGCTCCAAATAATTAAACAGTTTCTTAAAGAGGAACGTGGTCCAAAATGACTTTAGGTAAATTAATAGGAATTGCTCTCCTGAGAGTTTTTGCAATTATTTCATTGTTTATTTGCATAGTTTTGAAGATATTTAAATTTTTGTGTGATATGGCAGCAGCATCACCAGGTCCCCTGCACTTCCTGCTTTGAAACCTGTCAGTCAATCTGCCCTGTGTCTCCTCCCCTTTGCAGCCCCTGGTCCCTCCCACTCATGGACCCCATGGTCCCTCAGTTACAGGCACCCTTGGCCCATTCCCTTACAGCCCCATGTGGCCCCGCCCATCCGCGGGTGCCGTGGCCCCACCCACTCACGGGTGCCTAAGCCCCACCCGTCACAGGTGCTGTGGGCCACTCTGACACCCCCCAAAACTCTGTGGAAACAGCCTTCAGGCAGAGTGAGAACTCTGCCTGAAAAGGCTGGTTTTTACATAGTGAGAGAGAAGGGCTGTAGATTCCCTACCTTCTCTGCAGCTGCAGATCCTTCACACAGCAGAGAGGAGGAGGAACTTCCTGTCTCCACTCAACACTGGGGGAGCTGAGACTGTGGCTCGCTGGTGGCACTGTGCAGGAGAAGCCTCAGGAATGTCACATGTCAGCCTCCCACCCATTAACTTTTTGGTCAGTCATTTCTTATATCCTTCTTTATATAAAAATATTTTCCATTTTGTGGAGATTGCATTGAGTTTTTAGACTGTACTATGTAGGGGGGGTAGGAAAAATAAATTATACATGGTTACAGGTATATTGTAATGTAAAAGTTAACATTAATTAGTTTATTAATCTGTTCGGGAAGAGCTCCAAGTGCCGCAGAGCCTCCCAACACTCCCGGCGGGGCTGGGAGCCTGGTTTTCAGCCGCAAACTACCCTGGGAGACGAAAACTACCGGGAAAGGTCCAAGTTGCCGCAGGAAGTTATCATTAGGAAAAAACTTATCTAATACATAATTACACTACAAAAATAACAGCATTTTACTTAAAATAGTAATTCTTAGATAGGACTACCCTAATATGGAGGGCCTTGTAAGTGACGGTAGCTTACACATACCGTATATACTCGAGTATAAGTCGAATTTTCAGGCTTTAAAGTTAGCCTAAAAACCTAACCTCGACTTATACTTGGGTCAATTCCTAATTAGATTCAAATTCTGCAATTGCGCATAGTAACCAGGAGGTGGCACTGTGTTACCCTGCATAGAAAGTTACAGGAGCTGTTCTTGCTTTACAATCGTTCCTGCTTCTGTAGTGTGGCTGCTGGACTCACTCGCACTGTCACTGCTCATCTGGATGCTGTAAATCTGATTGGCCTCCTCAGTTTGGGGCAAAAAACAGCTGCTAGTACAGTGCAAATGACAGCTTGAAACTACAATCTCAGATGACATTTAACTATTGGGATCAGAGTGCCTTTACTATATGGGGGTCAGAGGGCCCTTTCTATATGGGGCCAGAGGGCCCTTTACAATATGGGGTTCAGGAGAATTGTAAATGATGGTAAGCTTAATTAAAAGTGTAAGAACCTTGCCACTCCACATGTTTAGAAACTTAAACTCCCAGCAACAAAGCATGCTGGGAGTTGTAGTCCAAACATCTGGAGTGCCAAGGAATTGGGGGTTACTGGTACTGGATTTGGCTATTACTGTATGGGATTCATGTATGGGAATTCTGCTATCCATTTAAAGGGCAACTAATTTCTACCTCGGCTTATACTCGAGTCAATTGTTTTTACAATTTTTTCAGGTAAAAATAGATACCTCGACTTATACTCGAGTATATACGGTACATTTTAATCAATATATGTAAATAACACTCGCACATAAAACTATATAAATTAACACATAAAAAAACCTACTGTGCACCAACGGGCACACTTTTGCTAGTATATATTATATATATCCTTCCTTTATATAAAATTATTTTCCATTTTGTGGGGAGATTGCATTGAGTTTTTAGACTGTACTATGTAGGTGGGGGTAGGCTAAATAAATATTATACAAGTTAAAAGCGTATATTGTAATGTAAAAGTATAACATTAATTAGTTTATTAATATGTACAAAATAAAGATATACAAGTGTGTAACGTGTGAAATGGCATATGAAATAAAAAGTACTAACATACAGAATCTCCCCAGTTTGAATGAGAGCTATAGACACACCTCTCAAATGTTAAAAATTCTGCATGGAAGTTTGCTGTCATTTCCTTATTGTCTATTATCCAATAGGTGGCTTCTTGTAGCTGCTGTAGCACTACATCACATCCTGACGCAATGCATGCTTTACAGTAACATCCTTTAGCTTTGCATTGTGGTAGAGACTACTGAGCAGTGCGAGTTAATGGCCAATCAAATAGAGTTTGCTTTCCCAGTAAGGGTAGATGATATCTAGCTGTATTGCATTGTGGGGAGAGACTTCAACATCCTGATGCAATGTGTAGTGGGAGTGGGTGGGCGTGGCGAAACGACACTGCTTTACTGAAGACTTTCCCCTCAGGAAGTTTCCTTTTATGCTGGTAAGTGTCTAAATGTTATTAGTTTTGTTTAGTGAAAACATCTCTGTCTCTCTTTGTCTGTGTATCTCTCTGTACTCTCTCTCTGTGTGTCTGTCTCTTCTCTCTGTGTGTCTGTCTCTACTCTCTCTGTGGTGTCTGTCTATATATATCTGTTGGTGATGTATATCTATTTATGGGGGAATGTATAATTATATCTGTGGTGTATAGTTGATATATATTGTGGGTATATATATATATATGTCTTGTATATATATATATAGGTATGTTATATATATATATGTGTATATTATATCTATATGTGTATATGTATATATATGTGTGTATGTATATATAGATGTGTGTATGAGATATATTATGTGTAGTGTTGTATATATATATGTGTGTGTGGATATATATATGTGTGGTGGGTATATATATATATCTGTGGTATGTATATATATATATGTGTAGTTATATATATATATGTGTTATGTATATATATATTATGTGTCTGATATATATCTATATGGGTAGTATATATCTCTATGTGTATGTATATATATATATGTGTATGTTTTATATATATGTGTATGTATATATTATATGTGTATGTATATATATATCATGGTATGTATATAATTATCTATGGGTATGTATATATATATATGTTTTGTAGGTATATATATATATGGTAGGTATATTATGTTGTGTATGTATATATATATATGGGGGTATGTATCTATATATATGTGTATATATATATTATATAGTGTATATATATATATATGTGTATATATATAATTGGTATATAATATAGGTGGATATATATCTATTGTTGTATATATATATATAGTGTGTATATATATATATATGTGTATATATACCTATATATGTGTGTATGTATATATTATATGGGTAGTATATATCTATGTGTTGTAGTAATATAATCTGTGTGTGTGTATATATATTGTGTGTGTGTATATTATTATCTGTGGTATGTATATATATATATCGTGCTGTGTGTATAGTATATAGGTGGTTATGTATTATATCTATAGTGTATGTATATCATATATATGTTGTAGTATATATATATATGGGTATGTATTATATATTATGGTATGTATATATATATATGGTATGTATATCTAAATATGTGTATGTATCTATCTCGATGTGTATGTATATAATATAGTGTTATGTATATTCTATATGTGTATGTATATAATATATGGTATGTATATATATATCTATGTATGTCTCTATATATATGTTCATGATATTATATATGTATGTATATGTGTGCTATTATATAATGTACTATATATATGTGTGTGTATGATATATATATATATTTGGTGTGTATGTATATAATATATATGTGTAGTATGTATATATATGGTGTAATTGTATGTTATATATGGGTATGGAGGTATATATAAGTATGTATGTATATATCTGTATGATATATATATGGTATGTTGTATATATATGTATGGTGTATACTATGTATGTGTATATATATGTCTGTATATATTATGTCTGTATATATATAGGTATGTATATATATATGTAGTATATATATATGTATGTATATATTATATATATGCTTAATAGTATATATCTATATGTATATAATGTATGTATATATATGTATGTATATCTCTATTAGTATATATATATACGGTTATGTATATATATATAAGTATGTCTCTCTCAGTAGATATCTCTCTCAGTCTGTATATTATATTTAAGTATTATATGTATTAGACATACTCTATATGTATGTATTATATTATGTATGTATATATATTGTATTATGTTCTGTAATATAGTCGTTATATTATTGTATGTATATATAATATAATGTATATATATCTCTCTGTATATATATACTATATGTCTATATAATATCTGATGTATATATATGTCGGTATATATATGTATGTATATAATAAAGGTATGTATATATATATCAAGTCTGTATATATATCAAGTCTGTATATCATCTATCAAGTATGTCTATATATATACAGTATGTATATCTCTATCAGTCTGTATATCTCTCTATATATGTCTGTATCTATGTCTGTCGTATCTCTATATGTCTGTATGTCTCCTAGATGTCTATATTGCTGTATATATATTATATCTATGTATATTATATATAAGGTAGATAGTATGTATGTATATATATATATATATTATATATATATTGAGGTAATATAATGTATGTATATATATGTATTTAATGTCTCTTCTACTTCTGTCTCTTCTCGTGTTCCTCCTTGTCTCTGTCTCTCTCTGTGCTGTCTCTCTCTGTATGTCTCTAGTAGGTCCTATGTCTACTCTCTGTCTGTCTCTATCTGTCTGTCTCTCTGTCCTGTCCTCTCTCTATCAGTTCTGTTCTCTCGTCTCTCTGGTCTGTCTCTTCTCTCTCTGTCTGTCTCTCTCTCTTGTCTGTCTCTCTCTCTCGTCGTTCTCTCTCTCTCTGTCTGTCTCTATCTCTATGTCTGTTCTTCTCTCTCTCTGTCTGTCTCTCTCTCTATGTCGTTCTCTCTCTCTCTGTCTTCTCTCTCTCCTGTCTGTCTCTTTCTCTCTGGCGTCTCTCTCTCTCTGTCTCTCTCTCTCTGTCTGTCATCATCTTCTCAGTCTGTCTCTTCTCTCATCGTCTCTCTCTCTCAGTCTGTCTCTCTCTCTCTGTCTGTCGCTCTCTGTATGATCTCTCTATGCTCTCTCGCTCTGTCAATGTCTCTCATCTCTATGTCTGTCTCTCTCTCTCTGTCTGTCTCTCTCTCTCTCCTGTCTGTTCTCTCTCTTTGCTCTGCTCTCTCTGTATGTGCTCTCTCGATGTCTGTCTCCTTCTGTCTGTCTCTCTGTCTGTCTCTCTCTGTCTGGCTTCGCTCTGTCTGTCTATCATCTGTCTGTCTCTCTATCTCTGTCGGTTCTCCCTCTGTCTGTCTCGCTCGTCTAGTCTCTCTATATCAGTTCTGTCTCTCTCTCCTCAAGTCTGTCTCCTCTATCTAGTCTGTCTCTCTCGCTCGGCTGTCTCTCTCTCATGGACGTCTCTATCCTATGTCTGTCTCTCTCTCTTCTGTCGGTATCTCTCTCTCTTCTGTCTATCTATCTTGTTGTCTCTTCTCTCTGGTAGTCTCTCTCTCTCTGTCGGTCTCTTCTCTCATCTGTCTGTCTCTCTCTCTCTGTCTCTCTATCTCTGTCTGTCTCTCTCTCTCGTCTTGTTCTCTCTCTCTCGTCGTATATCTCTCTCGGTATGTCTCTCTCTCTCTGTCTGTCTCTCTCTCTCTGTCTGTTATCTCTCATGTCTGTTCTCTCTCTGCTCCTGTCTCTCTCTGTCTGTCTCTCTCTGTCTGTCTATCTCGTCGTCTTCTCTTCTGTCTGTCCTCTCTGTAGTTTCTCTCTGTCTTTCTCTCTTGTCTGTCTCTCTCTGTCTGTCTCTCTGCTGGCATGTCTCTCTCTGTCAGGTCTCTCTTCTATCTGTATCTCCTCTATGTTCTCTCTCTGTCTGTCTCCCTCTGTCTGTCTCTCTCTGTCTGTCTCTCTCTGTCTGTCTCTCTCTCTGTTAGGTCCTCTAGTCTCTGTCTGTCTCTCTCTCTGTCTGTCTCTCTCTCTCTGTCTGTCGCTCTCTCCTTGTCTGTCTCTCTCTCTCTATGTCTCTATCTCGCGTCTGTCTCTCTCTCTCAGTCTGTCTCTCTCTCAGTCTGTCTCTCTCTTCTCAGTCGGTCTCTCTCTCTCTCTCAGTCGTCTCTCTCCTCAGTCTGTCTCTCTTCTCTCAGTCTGTCTCTATCTATCAGTTGTCTCTCTCCTACGCAGTCCTGTTCTCTCTCTAAGTCGGTTTCCTCTCTCTCAGTTCGGATCTATCTCTCTCTGTCTGCTCTATCTCTCTACGGTATGTCTCTCTTCTGTGTATGTCTCTCTATCTTGTTCTGTCTATCTCTCTCTGTCTGTCTCTTCTCTCTGTCGTATCTCTCTCTCTGTCTGGTTCTCTCCTCTCTCTCTCTCTGTCTCTTCTCTCTCTGTCTACTCTCTCGGTCTGTCTATATTACAGTATGTCTCTCTCTACAGTATGTATCTCTCTTCAGTCGGTATCTATCTCTCAGTCTGTCTCTCTCTCAGTCGGTCTCTCTCTCTAAGTCTGTCTCTCTCTCGTCGCTGTCTCTTCCTCAGTCTGTCTCTCTCTCTTCAGTCTGTCTCTCTCTCTCGTCTGTCTCTATATCTGTCTGTTCTCTCTCTCTCGTCTGTCTCTCTCTATAGTCTGTCTAGGCTCTCGTCTGTCTCTCTCTATCTGTCAGTCTCTCTCCTCTCTGTTCTGGGCTTCTCTCTCTGTCTGTCATCTCTTCTCTGGGTCTTGTCTCTCTCTCTCTGTCTGTCTCTCTCTATGTGTCTTTCTCTTCTATCTCTCTCTCTTGCTTTCTCTCGTCTCTCTCTCGCTCTGGCTCTCTATTGTCTGCTCTCTCTCTAGCCTGTCTATCTCTCTCAGCATGTCTCTCTCTCAAGTCTCGATTCTAATCTCTCTCCAGTTCGGTCTTCTCTCTCTGTCTGTATATTCTCTCTCTGTATGTCTCTCTCTATCTGTTGTCTCTATCGTCTGTTCTGTCTCTTCGTCTGTCTCTCTCTGTCTGTCTGTCTCTGGTGTCGTCTCTGTCGTCTCTCTCTCTGTCTCCTCTCTCTGTTCTCTCTATCTCTGTCTGTCGCTCAGTTCGGTGGTCTCTATCTCGTTGTATCTCTCTCGCTGGATCTCTCTTCTCTGTCTGTCTCTCTTCTAATGTCGGTACTCTCTATCCTGTTGTCTCTCTCTCTCTGTTGTCTGTATTTCTGTCTGTAGTCTCTCTCTGTCTGTCTGTCTCTTCTGTCTGTATCTCTCGTCTGTCGTCTCTCATGTTGTCTCTTTTCTATGGGGGGGTATGTCTGTCTCTCTCTCGTTTCTCTTTGTTTGTCTCTCTCTCTGTCTGTCTATCGAGCTGTATGGCTCGCTCTCTATGTAGGTCTCTCTCTCTCTGTCTGTCTCTCTATCTCTGTCTGTCTCTCTCTATCTCTCGGTACTCTCTCTCGTCTGTCTCCTCTCTCTATGTATGTTCTCTCTCTCTCATCTCAGTTGTCTATCTCTGGTATTGGATGCTCATCTCTGTAGGCTCTGTCTCTCTATGTCTGTCGGTCTCTCTCTGGCGGGCCTCGTCGATGTATGTATAGACATCTCTGTATCTATCTTGTATCTCTATCGCGTTTGTCTCTCTCTCTCTGTCTGTCTCTCTCCTCTCCCTGTATCTCTTGTCTGGCTCCTATCTCTGTCTGTCTCTCTCTATTGTTCTGTTCTCTATATATCGTCGGTCTCTCTCTCTCTGCTCCTAATCTCTATGTTCTATATCTCTGCTATTTCTATCAGTCTGTCTCTCTCTATCGTCGGTATCCTATCAGTCTGCTCTCTATATCAGTATGTAGCTCGCTTCAGTCTGTCTCTCTAATCTCAGTACGGTTCTCTCTCTCAGTAGTCTATCTCTCTCAGTCTGTCTCTCTCTCTTGTTGTCTCTATATTCGTCTGTTCTAACTACTATAGTCTATCTCTCTATGCCTGTCTCTCTATCCTAGTCTGTCGTCTCTCTCTATTGGTCTGTCTTCCTCATCGTCTGTTGCTATCTCTGTTGGTCTGCTCTGTCTGCTCTCTCTCTGTCTCTCCTCTTGTATATCTCTCTCTGTATGTATCTCTATCTGTCTGTATCTCTCTTGTTGGTCTCTCTCTCTCTGTTCTCTTCTATTATGGCTCTCTCTATATGTCGGCTGTCGCCTAGTAGGTCTCTATATCTATGTATGTATCTCTATAATATGTCGTCTCTCTCTATATGTCGTATCTATCTCTCTGTCTGTCTCTCTCTACTTGTCCGCTATCTCTCTGTCTGTATTTGGATAATTTGTTAAATCTATACAGAAGATCTTTTTAAGAAGTTTAGGTTTATCTAATGGAAAAAGCACTAAAGCTGCCCTTTAGGGTATCACTACCCCAAAAATTAGGATCTTGATTGAAATGCCCCAAAACCTAGACATGGCTAGGTTGAATATACTTACCAGCCTTCTTCATCAATCTCAGAAGGGGGGACCACAGCCGCTCAGTGATTGGCTGATCCTTATTTGTTTTACAAAATTAAAGTTACGTGTGTGAACAGTGGGGGGGAACTACATTGTGCCTGCCAGAAACCTCTAGGGGGAACAGTTATAGGCAGAGGATCCAGGAAAAGGTCTCAACTCTCCGTTTCCTATTTGTATTTTGCCATGCAGGACAACCATATACAATACAAAAACATTTGTAAAGAGCTTTTCTCCTAAAGGACTCCAGGGGCAAGCGCAGGATTTTCAAGGATGAGATCCTGCATGGGTTACCTGGACAAAGTGCAATGATGTCATCCGTAACATGAAAAGAGTCCCAAACACACTCAGATCCCCAGTGGGTGCTGAGGTCCTCTTAGGCCACCCTTCAGAGGCCATGGGATAATCAGAATAAATGAAGAGATGAAGGTCGCACTCCAAACAATAAATTTAATGATAAACCACACACATCAAAACCACAGTTTTAATGTGTGTGGTTTATCATTGAATGTATTGTTGGAGTGCGACCCTCATCTCTTCATTTATTTGCAATGGTGTCATTCAGATTTGCAATGGTGTCATTCAGATCTGTAACACTTAGCATATGGATTTGCATTTTTAAAATGTAGCTTTTAACACAATTAGAATGTTTATTCATAGAACTGTTTAATTCATTTAAAAAATATTAAGTCTTTTTTTATTAGTATATTTTTACTGAAAGAGCCTCCTCTGCGCTGCGTGTGCTTGTATCCAGCTCGCAAAAGCAGGAGGAATCAGGGTTTTGTAAGTTTAATATCTCAGCATGGGAGTGTCTTTCAACAAAGTAAGTAAAAAGAAAACAGGTTTTTGGTTGGTGACTGAAAAGGTTCCATTTTGTTTTTGGGGGTGGACTGCCCTTTATGGAAGGTGTCGGTTACCGTATATACTCGAGTATAAGTCGAGGTACCTATTTTTACCTGAAAAAATTGTAAAAACTGATTGACTCGAATATAACGATGGTAGAAATATGACCACTACTGCCTTCTGTGTTGTTTTTAGGCTTTAGTTGCCCTTTAAATGGAAGCAGAATTCCCATAAATGAATCCCATACAGTAAAGCCAAATCCAGTACCAGTAACCCCCAATTCCTTGGCACTCCAGATGTTTGGAAACTACAACTCCCAGCATGCTTTGTTGCTGGGAGTTTCAGTTTCTAAACATGTGGAGTGGCAAGGTTCAAACTTTTGTTAAGCTTACCATCATTTACAATTCTCCGAACCCAATATGTAAAGGG
The DNA here is from genome assembly GCA_019447015.1 of Hymenochirus boettgeri. Lineage (NCBI taxonomy): Eukaryota > Metazoa > Chordata > Amphibia > Anura > Pipidae > Hymenochirus > Hymenochirus boettgeri. The sequence continues at coordinate 204,691,283 of CM033476.1, forward strand.
CCCTCTGATCCCCATATAGTAAAGGGCCTCTGACCCATATAGCAAGGACTCTCTGACCCAATAGTTAAAAATGTCACCTGAGAGTTGTAGTTTAAGCTGTCATTTGCACTGAACTAGCAGGTTTTTTGGCCCAAACTGAGGGACCAATCAGATTTACAGATGAGCAGTGACAGTGCTGAGTGAGTCCAGCAGCCAGACTACAGGACGCAGGAAGTGTTAAGGCAGATCAGCTCCTGTAACTTTCTATGCAGGTCAACACAGCGCCACCTACTGGTTACTATCCGCAATTGCAGAATTTGGATCTAAATTAGGACTTGACCCGAGTATAAGCCGAGGCTAATTTTAAAGCCTGAAAAAATTTGACTTATACTCGAGTATATACAGTATATAGTAAATAATGTATCCCCCACTGTAAATTATAAGGATATTAGAAGTCACTGTGGAGTTGTGTCCATATAAGGTACAAAGACACAGACTGAGTTATACAGGACAAGGAACACTGAGTACCACTCATGTAATAATGTATATCTAGGGATAATGTATCCCTACTGTTCATTATAGGATATTAGAAGTCACCAAGAGTTCCATGACCATATAAAGGAGTTTTATAAAGGAAAAAGGACTCAGAGGTGAATTTAATATCCTTATATTTAAAGGGGAACTGTGATAATAAACTGGTGGTAGTCATCCACAAAACATGTATCAATATTTAATAAAAGTTAGGATACGTTATGCACCCTCAACATGTTTCTGAGTCTTTCCTATTTTCCTATTGATTGCGTAAATTTGCTAGGTTGTAATATCCGGTCCTCCTCTCTGGCTTTGCCTTATGCTGTAAGGTATTTGCATTTGGCGGTATTGATTCAGTTTGCACGTCTTAACAATGGATGTGAATGACTATGCTAATTATGCGCATGCACGAGCTGCTCCCTTAATGAATGTGTTAGTCAGTGACATGACAAGGGTTCCTATTGGTTGCCGGCTATGAGTGATAGTCCAGAAGTAAGGCGTGTCTATTTTAATGAGACTGCGTCATTTTACTCACCCACTGGACTCTTCTGGTTTGTGTTGAATGTGTTGAAACAGCCCAAAACTTGTAAATACCCACACAAACTATATGTTTGTAATCTACACAACTTCAGCTATGTACCAGGCCATGCTTTCTAAATACATGAAGAATTCAGACGCGGTCATCCATAGTGCTTTGAGATTTTGTGAAAAAATAAAATATGTCAAAGGTTAAATCCTACCTAAACCCTATTCACCAGTAAAACCCCCCCACCAAATGTCAATCTCCCACATGTCCTGAATCAAACGGTATGCCATATGCGTGGGTGACACCAGACTAGACCAACTAGTCAAATGGGACTAGATCTGAATGGAGATCGCAGTGCAGTACCTCCACTAGGCCACCAGGGGCATCTAGGGGAAGCCCCCGGTGAAGCAGGAAATCTGTGATGTCTCCCTTATCGCACTGACCCGATCTTTCTGCTGCTCTATAAAGGCACTGCAGATCAGGTATGCTATCTCCTGATCCCCCGATCGAGTTTAGACAAACTGATAGGAGATCGAGGGGGCACTTGAATGCTGCCCCACGATTGCCCCTAGAGCAAACTTTTTTTTTTTTAAAGGTGCAGGGCACATAGCAGAAGGGGGATTCCAGGAACCGGTAATACAGGCACCACTGATACATAACAAAAGGGTTTTTCTACCAGAAGAAAATAGATCACACAAACACACTTTTCACACAGATTAAAGGGCATGTCCCCCCAAAATTTAACTTTTGATATGTGGTAGGGCATGCTCCCCCAGCCCCAACCGCATTAATATAACTGTTGAAAGTCCCCCGATTCTTACTTACCTGCCCTCTCTCCCTGCTGCAGTGTTCAGGCCCTCTGTTGCATGGATTGAAAGCAGGGGGCTGGACGCAGTCACGTCCGTGATTGGCTGGAGGCAGGGAGGGCTGCACTGAGCATGCTCCAACCTTGATGAGGTTGAGGAAGTTCTAGGCACAGCATGAGTCACACACTGCTCTACACGCAGTTTCCTGGACTTTAGAGGGGCACAGCAGGGAAACTATTTTGAGCAGGAATGTAAGGTAAGGATTGTTTTAAACTACTTGATGTGGCCAGTAAGGGGTTAAATTTTAGTTTTGGGGGTGGACATGCCCTTTAAAGGAGAACAATACTGTGTACGTATATTGTTTTTTTTTTTTTATAAAACAGTTAAAATAAAAAGTATCTGGGGCAGGGAGGTAGGTAGTATTTTCTACCTCCCATTATCTTTTTATGGGTAGCGGCTGTGTGAAGAAAACTGCTTCTGCTAGTCTTACTGAATGCTTTAGCACTATTTATAATTTTGGTAATAGTTAAAGTTAGGAATAATCGATCCTACCCCATGAACTTTATTTGTAAAAAGTTAATTTTTACAGTGTAGTTGTCCATACCCTTGCATACAACGCAATACATGGGTATACTGCCCCAATTACAAAAAATAAGTTGTTGAGGTAGATTTTTAAAAAAAGCATACCATTGCCCTTACTTAAGCCCAAACACTTTACTCTCTTGCAACTTCCCGTTTACGTTTTTTTGACTTTTTCTTTGTTGGAAGATTTGTTAGATTTCCTCTCTTTTACTTCTTGGGGCCACTGATCCAAAAGGGCAGTATCTCAACTTAATCCCTCAGGAATAGATACTGGTGGCCTGTCTGGAATGGCATGTATAGCTGGTAGAATCCCCAAGGGAATCTGAAATGGTGATGAAACCATGAAATGGTGGGGCACACACAAGTTTATCCCCTTGTGGCAAAGGGCACGGTAGGGTGCATCTGTGCAAGAGAAGCTGTGACATGGTACAATCTACGGACGCCATCAACTTTCACTTTCTGTGTCTTGTGGCCTGAAAGGGGGAGGCGATGAGTTGTAAAGCTAGGTAAGAAAAGAAAAGAAAAAGTCATTGCGTCAGCGGTTAAAATTAAGGATATATAAAGCAAGCTGTTTCTCAGGTAATGGAAAAATATAACAAAAAGTAAGTAAAACTAATTCAAGTTAAGGGGCAAATTCACCCCAAAAACTAAAATTTGCCCCACGTGTAGTGTTAAAAATCCTTACCTTCTCCTCTGCTCCTTATGGTTGTCCTGAAGGGCCTGGTTAAAGTCCAGAAAACTGAGGACTAGGAGCATCTCGAATATCATCCGGTATCTGCCTTCCTTGTCTCCCTGAGGAATTTGGCATGCGCAGGGGAGCTATCCCTACTCCCCTCTGGATCTCTCGGTGCAGCCTTAATTTGTAAAAAAACAAACAAAAAACATAAACCTGTACCCTAAATGCCAGAGTTTTAACTTTAAAAAAGTTCCCAGACATAGACTTACCAGACCTCGTTCCCTCGGCTATCTCTACTAACCGGCAGCCCCATCGTAATTGGCAGACTCTCAGCTAATCACAGATGCGGTGCTGGTCCGGCCTTTATTGCCTTTCCGTTCATAGAAGTAGCAGTAGAGGCAGTGGGAACAAAGGTGGGTAAGTCTATTTAAACTTCTAACTTTTTAAAGTTAAAGGGCATGTCCACCCCCTTTTTACAACATGTTTCTGTAGTGTAGGGTCCCTCCCCCAAAGCCAAATGCCATAGTAGTTTGACACAAACAACCCCGTTCTGTACTTACACACCTCTTTCCCCCATTAAGTGGTCAAGGCCCTCTGTGCCTCTCGGTGATTGGCCGAGAGGCAGCCATTATCATTATATGTCTGGCATGTTAAAAAATGTCCGTTAGTGTTATATAATGCCCAATAATGTTAAATTTTCAAGTTATTATTAACAATGACCAGTAGTGTTAAAGGGGAAAAATGTAGAATTAACACCTAAAAAATCATAAAAGTAAATAGCTAAAATAGATGAAATTAATGATGTATGTCTAACTTGGATATTCCAAACCATTTTTGGAGTTCCAGTTTGCGTGATACATTGGATAATTTGTTAAATCTATACAGAAGATCTTTTTAAGAAGTTTTGTTTTCAGCAAGATTTATCAGCCCCTTATATAAAAACTTCACACAAACCTTGTTCACCTGTCAGCTAATCAAATGTAACATATTTAATCGATTTTTTCAACCACAAGTTGAGCACATTGCAGTGAAATTGCAGGCTGCTCTTTTTACACCAGACCAATTATAACCTCCAACATTCGTCTTTAAATAGGTGAACTGATGAAAAATGCATTTGTGTGGTGTGCTAAGTTGTGCTACGTCAGGTTCCCTTTTACCCTCCCCCACGGCTATGCACTGTGTTGTTTTCATAAGGCTACTTTCACACGAGCAGTATATTTATATTCAGGTAGCGTTTTCTTAGCAGTTACCAGGTGTTTTTTCAGCAGTCACCATTGACAAAATGCTATATGTAGCTGTTTTCTACTGCTAAACATCAGGATGTGTATGTGTGAAAGTAGCCTAAAGGTTCGAGACGCATGATGTGTACGAACATTCGTTTCTGCCAATAATCGGCTCGTGTATGGCCACTTTATCGTCCATAACGGCCAGTCATTCAGAGATCCGCCCGGTCGGTCAGGCAACGATCCCCGACCGAACAGCCATTTTGGCCGATAAAGAGCCAATACACGAGACGATTACCAGTCGAAATGAACGTTCGTACACATTGTGCTGTGAAGGGGACGTAACAATTCTGTCTGCCTCTAACTGTCACTCAAAGCTAACATGCGAGAAAACACTCCTCCACCCACCTTTGATCAGCTTGATTATGTAGGCTGTATTCTAGCAACAAACCATTTCAAGTTTGTTTGACTGGCAGAGGAGGGGAGAGGTTGTAACAGACATTCCCACCAGCCAATTACAAGTGTTATGTTAACCATGGCCCTGGGCTGTGTAGGAAGCGGGCTGTTAGCACTCATCTTTGCTCTGTGATATCTAAGGGAGGGCAGCACTGTTGTAAATGTGAGTAAGCAATTTCAGCTGCTGGAAATGTGGACATGTAATGAGGGTGATGTTATGTCCTTTAATGTAGCTTAAGTGTGCTTTATAAAATTGGAATGTTGAGGGGTATGATATATTATTATATACAGTGGACCCTTCTACCCTTGAAAACTGAACACATGTTAGCTAAATAATGCAAGGTCATGTTGTTTTATTAAATATTTGCTGTATGGCTACAGTGATGCTGATGCAGCCTGCATCATGTTTCTAAAGTACTGACCAGAATTTCAGCATTATAGTTTTTTTCATACCCTCCAACATTATTCTTTTAATAGGTATACTTATAAAATCAACATGGTGCAGAGCTGCAGGTGGGGAATTGTGTATTAAACCTGATCTTAGAAGATCTCCAAACAATGCATTTTCAATAGTCTATTTAAAGGTAACTGTGGTCTCAAATTCTTCCAAACTAGTAAAAATGATATAAAAAGCCTTCCATCATACCTTCAAAATAAAATCTAAATCAAATCTCTAAATAAAATTTTGGAAAGATTCAGCAATATTAATTCCTGCTTGCACACCTTCTGTTTTTAGCCATGTGAACAGTCTCTGCCAGCATTAATAGGCTCCCCTTCTCAACTGTCAATTTCCCCCCCCAGGTTCTTCCTGATTTCCCCAGCATTAAGCCTTAACTGAGCATGCTTCTCCCTCTGGGGCTGACAGGTGGGGCGGACAGGGGGGGCAGAGGTCAGGTGATGTCACTCAATCTACTGGAAGCAAGTGACACACTGCCTTAACAGCTCCAAATATTAAAACTAGTTCTTAAAGAGGAACCGTGGTCCAAAAATGACTTTAGGTAAATTAATAGGAATTGCTCTCCTGAGAGTTTTTGCAATTTATTTCCATTGTTTATTTTGCATAGTTTTGAAGATATTTAAATTTTTGTGTGTGATATGGCAGCAGCATCACCAGGTCCCCTGCACTTCCTGCTTTGAAACCTGTCAGTCAATCTGCCCTGTGTCTCCTCCCCTTTGCAGCCCCCTGGTCCCTCCCACTCATGGACCCCATGGTCCCTCCAGTTACAGGCCACCCTTGGCCCATTCCCTTACAGCCCCATGTGGCCCCGCCCATCCGCGGGTGCCGTGGCCCCACCCACTCACGGGTGCCTAAGCCCCACCCGCTCACAGGTGCTGTGGGCCACTCTGACACCCCCCCAAAACTCTGTGGAAACAGCCTTTTCAGGCAGAGTGAGAACTCTGCCTGAAAAGGCTGTTTTTACATAGTGAGAGAGAAGGGCTGTAGATTCCCTTACCTTCTCTGCAGCTGCAGATCCTTCACACAGCAGAGAGGAGGAGGAACTTCCTGTCTCCCTCACACACTGGGGGAGTCTGAGACTGTGCTCGCTGGTGGCACTGTGCAGGAGAAGCCTCAGGAATGTCACATGTCAGCCTCCCACCCATTAACTTTTTGGTCAGTCATTTCTTTATATCCTTCCTTTATATAAAAATATTTTCCATTTTGTGGAGATTGCATTGAGTTTTTAGACTGTACTATGTAGGTGGGGGTAGGCTAAAATAATATTATACATGGTTACAGTGTATATTGTAATGTAAAAGTATAACATTAATTAGTTTATTAATCTGTTCGGGAAGAGCTCCAAGTGCCGCAGAGCCTCCCAACACTCCCGGCGGGGCCTGGGAGCCTGGTTTTCAGCCGCAAACTACCCCTGGAAGACGAAACTACCGGGAAAGGCTCCAAGTGCCGCAGGAAGTTATCATTAGGAAAAAACTTATCTAATACATAATTA
>CM033476.1:205977814-206017345 GCA_019447015.1 Hymenochirus boettgeri
CTTGGCTCGTTCCTTAAAATCAGCTCAGAGGGAAAGGCCTATGGCCCCTGGCCACACCAGCCCAAATGAACCTGATCCTGTCTGACATTGGAAGCTAGCAGGTTCAGGCCTGGTCAGTACTTGGATGGGAGACCAACTGGGAATACCAGGTGTCATAGACCTTTTCTTCTGCTTCACCTCAACTGGCAGGCTTTCAAACAGGTTCTAGCATTCAATGACAAGGAAAGGAATGGCATGTGAAGATCGGGGGTCTCATCGGGACATCCAAGATGGCTGGGGGCAAACAGCAGCCGCCCAGGATCCCCCCAGCCCAGCCGAGAGAAGAGGAGACTCCCCCTTACCCCCACCCTCTGGTGGGTAAACGGCATCCCTGGCATGAAAGTACAGTGAATGGTTACAGTCTCTGGATGCCTTGAAATCAGCCCAGAGGAAATATCTAGGCCCCATGGCTGGAGGGGGAGTAAGAGCCTCTTTTGGCTGGAGGGTAGAGGATCCCCATTGCCACTGGCTGGTGGGTGAGCGGCGTCCCTGGTTGAGTGTACCGGGGAGTGGGTGAAAGTCTCTGGCTGCCTTAAAATCAGCTCAGAGGGAAAGGCCTATGGCCCCTGGCCACACCAGCCCAAATGCACCTGATCCTGTCTGACATTGGAAGCTAAGCAGGTTCAGGCCTGGTCAGACTGGATGGGAGACCAACTGGGAATACCAGGTGTCATAGACCTTTTCTCTCTGCTTCACTCAACTGGCAGGCTTTAAACAGGTTCTAAGCATTCAATGACAAGGAAGGAATGGCCTGTGAAGATCGGGGGTCTCATCGGGACATCCAAGATGGCTGGGGGCCAACAGCAGCCACCAGGATCCCCCCAGCCCAGCCGAGAGAAGAGGGAGACTCCCCAGGACCTTACCCCTGTCTGGTGGGTGAACGCATCCCTGGCATGAAAGTACAGGTGAATGGGTTACAGTCTCTGATGCCTTGAAATCAGCCCAGAGGAAATATCTAGGCCCATGGCTGGAGGGGGAGTAAGAGCCTCTTTTGGCTGGAGGGTAGAGGACCCCATTGCCACTGGCTGGTGGGTGAGCGGCGTCCCTGGTTGAGTGTACCGGGGAGTGGGTGAAAGTCTCTGGCTGCCTTAAAATCAGCTCAGAGGGAAAGGCCTATGGCCCCTGGCCACACCAGCCCAAATGCACCTGATCCTGTCTGACATTGGAAGCTAAGCAGGTTCAGGCCTGGTCATACTTGGATGGGAGACCAACTGGGAATACCAGGTGTCATAGACCTTTTCTTCTCTGCTTCACTCAACTGGCAGGCTTTTAAAACAGGTCCAGCTTACAATGACGAAGGAAAAATGGCCTGTGAAGATCGGGGTCTCATCGGGACATCCAAGATGGCTGGGGGCCAACAGCAGCCACCCAGATCCCCCCAGCCCAGAGAAGAGGGAGACTCCCCAGGACCTTACCCCTGCTGGTGGGTAAACGGCATCCCTGCGATGAAAGTACAGGTGAATGGGTTACAGTCTCGGATGCCTTGAAATCAGCCCAGAGGAAATATCTAGGCCCCATGGCTGGAGGGGAGTAAGAGCCTCTTTTGGCTGGGGGGTAGAGGATCCCCATTGCCACTGGCTGGTGGTGAGCGGCGTCCCTGGTTGAGTGTACCGTGGAGTGGGTGAAAGTCTCTGGCTGCCTTAAAATCAGCTCAGAGGGAAAGGCCTATGGCCCCAGGCCACACCAGCCCAAATGCACCTGATCCTGTCTGACATTGGAAGCCAAGCAGGTTCAGGCCTGGTCAGTACTTGGATGGGAGACCAACTGGGAATACCAGGTGTCATAGACCTTTTCTTCTGCTTCACTCAACTGGCAGGCTTTTAAACAGGTTCCAGCATACAATGACGAAGGAAAGGAATGGCTGTGAAGATCGGGGGCCTCATCGGGACATCCAAGATGGCTGGGGCAAACAGCACCCGCCCAGGATCCCCCCAGCCCAGCCGAGAGAAGAGGGAGACTCCCCGGACCCAACCCCTGTCTGGTGGGTAACGGCATCCCTGGCATGAAAGTACAGGTGAATGGTTACATCTCTGGATGCCTTGAAATCAGCCCAGAGGAAATATCTAGGCCCCATGGCTGGAGGGGAGTAAGAGCCTCTTTTGGCTGGAGGGTAGAGGATCCCCATTGCCACTGGCTGGTGGTGAGCGCGTCCCTGGTTGAGTGTACCGGGAGTGGGTGAAAGTCTCTGGCTGCCTTAAAATCAGCTCAGAGGGAAAGGCCTATGGCCCCTGGCCACACCAGCCCAAATGCACCTGATCCTGTCTGACATTGGAAGCTAAGCAGGTTCAGGCCTGGTCGTACTCTGGATGGGAGACCAACTGGGAATACCAGGTGTCATAGACCTTTTCTTCTGCTTCCTCAACTGCAGGCTTTAAACGGTTCATCAGCATCAAATGACAAGGAAAGGAATGGCCTGTGAAGATCGGGGGCTCATTGGACATCCAAGATGGCTGGGGGCAAACAGCAGCCCCAGGATCCCCCCAGCCCAGCGAGAGAAGAGGGAGACTCCCCAGGACCTTACCCCCTTCTGGTGGGTGAAACGCATCCCTGGCATGAAAGTACAGGTGAATGGGTTACAGTCTCTGGATGCCTTGAAATCAGCCCAGAGGAAATATCTAGGCCCCATGGCTGGAGGGAGTAGAGCCTCTTTTGGCTGGAGGGTAGAGGATCCCCATTGCCACTGGCTGGTGGGTGAGCGGCGTCCCTGGTTGAGTGTACCGGGAGTGGGTGAAAGTCTCTGCTGCCTTAAAATCAGCTCAGAGGGAAAGGCCTATGGCCCCTGGCCACACCAGCCCAAATGCACCTGATCCTGTCTGACATTGAAAGCTAAGCAGTTCAGGCCTGGTCAGTACTTGGATGGGAGACCAACTGGGAATACCAGGTGTCATAGACCTTTTCTCTCTGCTTCCTCAACTGGCAGCTTTATAACGGTTCTAGCAGTTCAATGACAAAGGAAAGGAATGGCTGTGAAGATCGGGGGCTCATCGGGACATCCAAGATGGCTGGGGGCAAAACAAGCCACCAGGATCCCCCCAGCCCAGCCGAGAGAAGAGGGAGCTCCCCAGGACCCCACCCCTGTCTGGTGGGTAACGGCATCCCTGGCATGAAGTACAGGTGAATGGGTTACAGTCTCTGATGCCTTGAAATCAGCCCAGAGAAATATCTAGGCCCCATGGCTGGAGGGGAGTAAGAGCCTCTTTTGGCTGGAGGGTAGAGGATCCCCATTGCCACTGGCTGGTGGTGAGCGGCGTCCCTGGTTGAGTGTACCGGGAGTGGGTGAAAGTCTCTGGCTGCCTTAAAATCAGCTCAGAGGGAAAGGCCTATGGCCCCTGGCCACACCAGCCCAAATGCACCTGATCCTGTCTGACATTGAAGCTAAGCAGGTTCAGGCCTGGTCAGTACTTGGATGGGAGACCAACTGGGAATACCAGGTGTCATAGACCTTTTTTCTGCTTCACTCAACTGGCAGGCTTTTAAACAGGTTCACGTCAATGACAAGGAAAGGAAGGGCCTGTGAAGATCGGGGTCTCATCGGGACATCCAAGATGGCTGGGGGCCAACAGCAGCCACCCAGGATCCCCCAGCCCAGCCGAGAGAAGAGGGAGACTCCCCAGACCTTACCCCGTCTGGTGGGTAAACGCATCCCTGGCATGAAAGTACAGTGAATGGGTTACAGTCTCGGGATGCCTTGAAATCAGCCCAGAGGAAATATCTAGGCCCCATGGCTGGAGGGGAGTAAGACCTCTTTTGGCTGGAGGGTAGAGGATCCCCATTGCCACTGGCTGGTGGTGAGCGGCGTCCCTGGTTGAGTGTACCCGGGGAGTGGGTGAAAGTCTCTGGCTGCCTTAAAATCAGCTCAGAGGAAAGGCCTATGGCCCCTGGCCACACCAGCCCAAATGCACCTGATCCTGTCTGACATTGGAAGCAAGCAGTTTCAGGCCTGGTCATACTTGGATGGGAGACCAACTGGGAATACCAGGTGTCATAGACCTTTTCCTTCTGCTTCACTCAACTGGCAGGCTTTTAAACAGGTCCACGTACAATGACAAGGAAAGGATGGCCTGTGAAGATCGGGGGTCTCATCGGGACATCCAAGATGGCTGGGGGCCAACAGCAGCCACCCAGGATCCCCCCAGCCCAGCCGAGAGAAGAGGGAGACTCCCCAGGACCTTACCCCCGTCTGGTGGGTAAACAGCATCCCTGGCATGAAAGTACAGGTGAATGGGTTACAGTCTCTGGATGCCTTGAAATCAGCCCAGAGGAAATATCTAGGCCCCATGGCTGGAGGGGGATTAAGAGCCTCTTTTGGCTGGAGGGTAGAGGATCCCCATTGCCACTGGCTGGTGTGAGCGGCGTCCCTGGTTGAGTGTACCGGGGAGTGGGTGAAAGTCTCTGTCTGCCTTAAAATCAGCTCAGAGGGAAAGGCCTATGGCCCCTGGCCACACCAGCCCAAATGCACCTGATCCTGTCTGACATTGGAAGCTAAGCAGGTTCAGGCCTGGTCAGTACTTGGATGGGAGACCAACTGGGAATACCAGGTGTCATAGACCTTTTCTTCTGCTGCTACTCACTGGCAGGCTTTTAAACAGGTTCCAGCGTACAATGACAAGGAAAGGAATGGCCTGTGAAGATCGGGGTCTCATCGGGACATCCAAGATGGCTGGGGGCCAAACAGCAGCCACCCAGGATCCCCCACCCAGCCGAGAGAAGAGGGAGACTCCCCAGGACCTTACCCCCGTCTGGTGGGTAAAACGCATCCCTGGCATGAAAGTACAGGTGAATGGGTTACAGTCTCGGATGCCTTGAAATCAGCCCAAGGAAATATCTAGGCCCCATGGCTGGAGGGGGAGTAAGAGCCTCTTTTGGCTGGAGGGTAGAGGATCCCCATTGCCACTGGCTGGTGGGTGAGCGGCGTCCCTGGTTGAGTGTACCGGGGAGTGGTGAAAGTCTCTGGCTGCCTTAAAATCAGCTCAGAGGGAAAGGCCTATGGCCCCTGGCCACACCACCCCAAATGCACCTGATCCTGTCTGACATTGGAAGCTAAGCAGGTTCAGGCCTGGTCAGACCTGGATGGAGACCAACTGGGAATACCAGGTGTCATAGACCTTTTCTCTCTGCTTCACTCAACTGGCAGGCTTTAAACAGGTTCGCATTCAATGACAAAGGAAGGGAATGGCTGTGAAGATCGGGGCTCATTCGGACATCCAAGATGGCTGGGGGCAAACAGACCGCCCAGGATCCCCCCCAGCGAGAGAGAGGGAGACTCCCCAGGACCTTACCCCCTGTCTGGTGGGTAAACGCATCCCTGGCATGAAAGTACAGGTGAATGGGTTACAGTCTCTGGATGCCTTGAAATCACCCAGAGGAAATCTATAGGCCCCATGGCTGAGGGGGAGTAGAGCCTCTTTTGGCTGGGGGTAGAGGATCCCCATTGCCACTGGCTGGTGGGTGAGCGGCGTCCCTGGTTGAGTGTACCGGGAGTGGGTGAAAGTCTCTGGCTGCCTTAAAATCAGCTCAGAGGGAAAGGCCTATGGCCCCTGGCCACACCAGCCCAAATGACCTGATCCTGTCTGACATTGAAGCTAGCAGGTTCAGGCCTGGTCAGTACTTGGATGGGAGACCAACTGGGAATACCAGGTGTCATAGACCTTTTCTTCTGCTTCCTCAACTGGCAGGCTTTCAACTGTTCTACTCGCATTCAATGACAAGGAAAGGAATGGCTGTGAAGATCGGGGGGCTCATCGGGACATCCAAATGGCTGGGGCACACACAGCCCCCAGGATCCCCCCACAGCCGAGAGAAGAGGGAGACTCCCCAGGACCCACCCCCTGCCTGGTGGGTAAAACGGCATCCCTGGCATGAAAGTACAGGTGAATGGGTTACAGTCTCTGGTGCCTTGAAATCAGCCCAGAGGAAATATCTAGGCCCCTGGCTGGAGGGGGAGTAAGAGCCTCTTTTGGCTGGAGGGTAGAGGATCCCCATTGCCACTGGCTGGTGGGTGAGCGGCGTCCCTGTTGAGTGTACCGGGAGTGGGTGAAAGTCTCTGCTGCCTTAAAATCAGCTCAGAGGGAAGGCCTATGGCCCCTGGCCACACCAGCCCAAATGCACCTGATCCTGTCTGACATTGAAAGCTAAGCAGGTTCAGGCCTGGTCATACTGGATGGGAGACCAACTGGGAATACCAGTGTGTCATAGACCTTTTCTTCTGCTTCACTCAACTGGCAGGCTTTTAAACAGTCCAGCGTACAATGACGAAGGAAAGGAATGGCCTGTGAAGATCGGGGGTCTCATCGGGACATCCAAGATGGCTGGGGCAAACAGCAGCCACCCAGGATCCCCCCAGCCCAGCCGAGAGAAGAGGGAGACTCCCCAGGACCTTACCCCGTCTGGTGGGTAAACGCATCCCTGGCATGAAAGTACGGTGAATGGGTTACAGTCTCTGGATGCCTTGAAATCAGCCCAGAGGAAATATCTAGGCCCCATGGCTGAGGGGGAGTAAGAGCCTCTTTTGGCTGGAGGGTAGAGGATCCCCATTGCCACTGGCTGGTGGTGGCGGCGTCCCTGGTTGAGTGTACCGGGAGTGGGTGAAAGTCTCTGGCTGCCTTAAAATCAGCTCAGAGGGAAAGGCCTATGGCCCCTGGCCACACCAGCCCAAATGCACCTGATCCTGTCTGACATTGGAAGCTAAGCAGGTTCAGGCCAGGTTAGTACCTGGATGGGAGACCAACTGGGAATACCAGGTGTCATAGACCTCCTTCTGCTTCACTCAACTGGCAGGCTTTAAACAGGTTCAGCATTCAATGACAAGGAAAGAATGGCCTGTGAAGATCGGGGGTCTCATCGGGACATCCAAGATGGCTGGGGGCAACAGCAGCCACCCAGGATCCCCCACCCCAGCCGAGAGAAGAGGGAGACTCCCCAGGACCTTACCCCTGTCTGGTGGGTAAACAGCATCCCTGGCATGAAAGTACAGGTGAATGGGTTACAGTCCTGGATGCCTTGAAATCAGCCCAGAGGAAATATCTAGGCCCCATGGCTGGAGGGGATTAAAGAGCCTCTTTTGGCTGGAGGGTAGAGGATCCCCATTGCCACTGGCTGGTGGGTGAGCGGCGTCCCTGGTTGAGTGTACCGGGAGTGGGTGAAAGTCTCTGTGCTGCCTTAAAATCAGCTCAGAGGGAAAGGCCTATGGCCCCTGGCCACACCAGCCCAAATGCACCTGATCCTGTCTGACATTGGAACTAAGCAGGTTCAGGCCTGGTCAGACTGGATGGAGACCAACTGGGAATACCAGGTGTCATAGACCTTTTCTTCTGCTTCACTCAACTGGCAGGCTTTAAACAGGTTCTAGCATTCAATGACAAAGGAAAGGAATGCCGTGAAGATCGGGGGTCTCATCGGGACATCCAAGATGGCTGGGGGCAACAGCAGCCACCCAGGATCCCCCAGCCCCCGAGAGAAGAGGGAGACTCCCCAGGACCTTACCCCGTCTGGTGGGTAACACATCCCTGGCATGAAAGTACAGGTGAATGGGTTACAGTCTCTGGATGCCTTGAAATCAGCCCAGAGAAATATCTAGGCCCCATGGCTGGAGGGGGAGTAAGAGCCTCTTTTGGCTGGAGGGTAGAGGATCCCCATTGCCACTGGCTGGTGGGTGAGCGGCGTCCCTGGTTGAGTGTACCGGGGAGTGGGTGAAAGTCTCTGGCTGCCTTAAAATCAGCTCAGAGGAAAGGCCTATGGCCCCTGGCCACACCAGCCCAAATGCACCTGATCCTGTCTGACATTGGAAGCTAAGCAGGTTCAGGCCTGGTCAGTACTTGGATGGGAGACCAACTGGGAATACCAGGTGTCATAGACCTTTTCTTCTGCTTCACTCAACTGGCAGGCTTTTAAACAGTCCAGCGTACAATGACAAGGAAAGGAATGGCCTGTGAAGATCGGGGTCTCATCGGGACATCCAAGATGGCTGGGGGCCAACAGCAGCCACCCAGGATCCCCCCAGCCCAGCCGAGAGAAGAGGGAGACTCCCCAGGACCCTTACCCCTCTGGTGGGTAAACAGCATCCCTGGCATGAAAGTACAGGTGAATGGGTTACAGTCTCTGGATGCCTTGAAATCAGCCCAGAGGAAATATCTAGGCCCCATGGCTGGAGGGGGAGTAAGAGCCTCTTTTGGCTGGAGGGTAGAGGATCCCCATTGCCACTGGCTGGTGGGTGAGCGGCGTCCCTGGTTGAGTGTACCGGGAGTGGGTGAAAGTCTCTGGCTGCCTTAAAATCAGCTCAGAGGGAAAGGCCTATGGCCCCTGGCCACACAGCCCAAATGCACCTGATCCTGTCTGACATTGGAACCAAGCAGGTTCAGGCCTGGTCAGACCTGGATGGGACCAACTGGAATACCAGGTGTCATAGACCTTTTCTTCTGCTTCACTCAACTGGCAGGCTTTAAACAGTTCACATTCAATGACAAAGGAAAGGAATGGCTGTGAAGATCGGGGGCTCATCGGGACATCCAAGATGGCTGGGGGCAAACAGCAGCCCCCAGGATCCCCCCAGCCCAGCCGAGAGAAGAGGGAGACTCCCCAGGACCCACCCCTGTCTGTGGGTAACGGCATCCCTGGCATGAAAGTACAGGTGAATGGGTTACAGTCTCTGGATGCCTTGAAATCAGCCCAGAGGAAATATCTAGGCCCCATGGCTGGAGGGGGAGTAAGAGCCTCTTTTGGCTGAGGGTAGAGGATCCCCATTGCCACTGGCTGGTGGGTGAGCGGCGTCCCTGGTTGAGTGTACCGGGGAGTGGGTGAAAGTCTCTGCTGCCTTAAAATCAGCTCAGAGGGAAAGGCCTATGGCCCCTGGCCACACCAGCCCAAATGCCCTGATCCTGTCTGACATTGGAAGCTAAGCAGGTTCAGGCCTGGTCAGTACTGGATGGGAGACAACTGGGAATACCAGGTGTCATAGACCTTTTCTTCTGCTTCACTCAACTGGCAGGCTTTAACAGGTTCAGCATCAATGACAAAGGAAAGGAATGGCCTGTGAAGATCGGGGTCTCATCGGGACATCCAAGATGGCTGGGGGCAACAGCACCACCCCAGGATCCCCCAGCCCAGCCGAGAGAAGGGGAGACTCCCCAGGACCTTACCCCTGTCTGGTGGGTAACGCATCCATCCCTGGCATGAAAGTACAGGTGAATGGGTTCATCTCTGGATGCCTTGAAATCAGCCCAAGGAAATATCTAGGCCCCATGGCTGGAGGGGGAGTAAGAGCCTCTTTTGGCTGGAGGGTAGAGGCCCCATTGCCACTGGCTGGTGGGTGAGCGGCGTCCCTGGTTGAGTGTACCGGGGAGTGGGTGAAAGTCTCTGGCTGCCTTAAAATCAGCTCAGAGGAAAGGCCTATGGCCCCTGGCCACACCAGCCCAAATGCACCTGATCCTGTCTGACATTGGAAGCTAAGCAGTTCAGGCCTGGTCAGTACTGTGATGGGAGACCAACTGGAATACCAGGTGTCATAGACCTTTTCTTCTGCTTCACTCAACGGCAGGCTTTTAAACGGTTCCAGCGTACATGACAAGGAAAGGAATGCCTGTGAAGATCGGGGGTCTCATCGGGACATCCAAGATGGCTGGGGGCAACAGCAGCCACCCAGGATCCCCCGCCCAGCCGAGAGAAGAGGAGACTCCCCAGGACCCACCCCTGCTGGTGGGTAAACGCATCCCTGGCATGAAAGTACAGGTGAATGGGTTACGTCTCTGGATGCCTTGAAATCAGCCCAGAGGAAATATCTAGGCCCCATGGCTGGAGGGGAGTAAGAGCCTCTTTTGGCTGGAGGGTAGAGGATCCCCATTGCCACTGGCTGGTGGGTGAGCGGCGTCCCTGGTTGAGTGTACCGGGGAGTGGGTGAAAGTCTCTGGCTGCCTTAAAATCAGCTCAGAGGAAAGGCCTATGGCCCCTGGCCACACCAGCCCAAATGCACCTGATCCTGTCTGACATTGGAAGCAAGCAGGTTCAGGCCTGGTCAGTACTGGATGGGAGACCAACTGGGAATACCAGGTGTCATAGACCTTTTCTTCTGCTTCACTCAACTGGCAGGCTTTAAACAGGTTCTAGCATTCAATGACAAAGGAAAGGAATGGCTGTGAAGATCGGGGGTCTCATCGGGACATCCAAGATGGCTGGGGGCAAACAGCAGCCCCCAGGATCCCCCCAGCCCAGCCGAGAGAGAGGGGACTCCCGGACCTACCCCTGTCTGGTGGGTAACGGCATCCCTGGCATGAAAGTACAGGTGAATGGGTTCAGTCTCTGGATGCCTTGAAATCAGCCCAGAGAAATATCTAGGCCCCATGGCTGGAGGGGAGTAAGAGCCTCTTTTGGCTGGAGGGTAGAGGATCCCCATTGCCACTGGCTGGTGGGTGAGCGCGTCCCTGGTTGAGTGTACCGGGGAGTGGGTGAAAGTCTCTGGCTGCCTAAAAATCAGCTCAGAGGGAAAGGCCTATGGCCCCTGGCCACCAGCCCAAATGCACCTGATCCTGTCTGACATTGGAAGCTAAGCAGGTTCAGGCCTGGTCAGTACTTGGATGGGAACCAACTGGGAATACCAGGTGTCATAGACCTTCTTCTGCTTCCTCAACTGGCAGGCTTTAAACGGTTCCAGCATTCAATGACAAAGGAAAGGAATGGCCTGTGAAGATCGGGGGTCTCATTGGGACATCCAAGATGGCTGGGGGCAACAGCAGCCCCCCAGGATCCCCCCAGCCCAGCGAGAAGAAGAGGGAGACTCCCCAGGACCTTACCCCCGTCTGGTGGGTAAAACGGCATCCCTGGCATGAAAGTACAGGTGAATGGGTTACAGTCTCTGGATGCCTTGAAATCAGCCCAGAGGAAATATCTAGGCCCCATGGCTGGAGGGGAGTAAGAGCCTCTTTTGGCTGGAGGGTAGAGGATCCCCATTGCCACTGGCTGGTGTGAGCGGTTCCCTGTTAGTGTACCGGAGTGGGTGAAAGTCTCTGCTGCCTAAAATCAGCTCAGAGGGAAAGGCCTATGGCCCCTGGCCCACCAGCCCAAATGCACTGATCCTGTCTGACATTGGAAGCTAAGCAGGTTCAGGCCTGGTCAGTCTATGGATGGGAGACCAACTGGAATACCAGTGTCATAGACCTTTCCTCTGCTTCCTCAACTGCAGGCTTAAACGGTTCAGCATTCAATGACAAAGGAAAGGAATGGCTGTGAAGATCGGGGGTCTCATCGGGACATCCAAGATGGCTGGGGGCAACAGCAGCCCCAGGATCCCCCCAGCCGAGAGAAGAGGGAGACTCCCCAGGACCCTACCCCTGTCTGGTGGGTAACGGCATCCCTGGCATGAAAGTACAGGTGAATGGGTTACAGTCTCTGGATGCCTTGAAATCACCCCAGAGGAAATATCTAGGCCCCATGGCTGAGGGGGAGTAAGAGCCTCTTTTGGCTGGAGGGTAGAGGATCCCCATTGCCACTGGCTGGTGGGTGAGCGGCGTCCCTGGTTGAGTGTACCGGGAGTGGGTGAAAGTCTCTGCTCTGCCTTAAAATCAGCTCAGAGGGAAAGGCCTATGCCCCTGGCCCACCAGCCCAAATGCACCTGATCCTGTCTGACATTGGAAGCTAAGCAGGTTCAGGCCTGGTCAGTACTTGGATGGAGACCAACTGGGAATACCAGGTGTCATAGACCTTTTCTTCTGCTTCACTCAACTGCCAGGCTTTAAACGGTCTAGCAATGACAAAGGAAAGGAATGGCCTGTGAAGATCGGGGGTCTCATCGGGACATCCAAGATGGCTGGGGGCAAACAGCAGCCCCAGGATCCCCCCAGCCCAGCCGAGAGAAGAGGGAGACTCCCCAGGACCTACCCCTGTCTGGTGGGTAAACGGCATCCCTGGCATGAAAGTACAGGTGAATGGGTTACAGTCTCTGGATGCCTTGAAATCAGCCCAGAGGAAATATCTAGGCCCCATGGCTGGAGGGGAGTAAGAGCCTCTTTTGGCTGGAGGGTAGAGGATCCCCATTGCCACTGGCTGGTGGGTGAGCGGCGTCCCTGGTTGAGTGTACCGGGGAGTGGGTGAAAGTCTCTGGCTGCCTTAAAATCAGCTCAGAGGGAAAGGCCTATGGCCCCTGGCCACACCAGCCCAAATGCACCTGATCCTGTCTGACATTGGAAGCTAAGCAGGTTCAGGCCTGGTCAGTACCTGGATGGGAGACCAACTGGGAATACCAGGTGTCATAGACCTTTTCTTCTGCTTCACTCAACTGGCAGGCTTTTAAACAGGTTCGCATTCAATGACAAGGAAAGGAATGGCCTGTGAAGATCGGGGGTCTCATCGGGACATCCAAGATGGCTGGGGGCAACAGCAGCCCCCAGGATCCCCCCAGCCCGCCGAGAGAAGAGGAGACTCCCCAGGTACCACCCTACCCCTCCTGGTGGGTAACGGCATCCCTTGGCATGAAAGTACAGGTGAATGGTTACAGTCTCTGGATGCCTTGAAATCAGCCCAGAGAAATATCTAGGCCCCATGGCTGGAGGGGAGTAGAGCCTCTTTTGGCTGGAGGGTAGAGGATCCCCATTGCCACTGGCTGGTGGTGAGCGGCGTCCCTGGTTGAGTGTACCGGGGAGTGGGTGAAAGTCTCTGCCTGCCTTAAAATCAGCTCAGAGGGAAAGGCCTTGCCCCTGGCCACACCAGCCCAAATGCACCTGATCCTGTTTGACATTGGGAAGCTAGCAGGTTCAGGCCTGGTCAGCACCTGGAGCGGCGTCCCTGGTGAGTGTACCGGGGAGTGGGTGAAGTCTCTGGCTGCCTTAAAATCAGCTCAGAGGGAAAGGCCTATGGCCCCTGGCCACACCAGCCCAAATGCACCTGATCCTGTCTGACATTGGAAGCTAAGCAGGTTCAGGCCTGGTCAGCACTTGGATGGGAGACCAACTGGGAATACCAGGTGTCATAGACCTTTTCTTCTGTTCTCAACTGGCAGGCTTTCAACAGGTTCTAGCATTCAATGACAAAGGAAAGGAATGGATGTGAAGATCGGGGGGCTCATCGGACATCAAGATGGCTGGGGGCAAACAGCAGCCGCCCAGGATCCCCCCAGCCCAGCCGAGAGAAGAGGGAGAACTCCCCAGGACCCTACCCCTGCCTGGTGGGAACGGCATCCCTGGCATGAAAGTACAGGTGAAGGGTTACAGTCTCTGGATGCCTTGAAATCAGCCCAGAGGAAATATCTAGGCCCATGGCTGGAGGGGGAGTAAGAGCCTCTTTTGGGGAGGGTAGAGGATCCCCATGCCACTGGCTGGTGGGTGAGCGCGCCTGGTTGAGTGTTACCGGGGAGTGGGTGAAAGCTCTGCTGCCTTAAAATCAGCTCAGAGGGAAAGGCCTATGGCCCCTGGCCACACCAGCCCAAATGCACCTGATCCTGTCTGACATTGGAAGTAAGCGGTTCAGGCCTGGTCAGTACTTGGATGGGAGACCAACTGGAATACCAGGTGTCATAGACCTTTTTCTGCTTCACTCAACTGGCAGGCTTTTAAACAGGTTCCAGCGTACAAGACAAGGAAAGGAATGGCTGTGAAGATCGGGGGTCTCATGGGACATCCAAGATGGCTGGGGGCAACAGCCGCCACCCAGGATCCCCCAGCCCAGCGCAGAGAAGAGGGAGACTCCCCAGGACCCCTACCCTGCCGGGTGGGTAAGCCATCCCTGGCATGAAAGTACAGGTGAATGGGTTACAGTCTCGGATGCCTTGAAATCAGCCAGAGGAAATATCTAGGCCCCATGGCTGGAGGGGGAGTAAGAGCCTCTTTTGGTTGGAGGGTAGAGGATCCCCATTGCCACTGGCTGGTGGGTGAGCGGCGTCCCTGGTTGAGTGTACCGGGGAGGGGTGAAAGTCTCTGTGCCTAAAATCAGCTCAGAGGGAAAGGCCTATGGCCCCTGGCCACACCAGCCCAAATGCACCGTCCTGTCTGACATTGGAAGCTAAGCAGGTTCAGGCCTGGTCAGTACTGGTGGGAGACCAACTGGGAATACCAGGTGTCATAGACCTTTTCTTCTGCTTCACTCAAACTGGCAGGCTTTAAACAGGTTCCAGCTACAATGACAAGGAAAGGAATGGCCTGTGAAGATCGGCGGGTCTCATGGACATCCAAGATGGGTGGGGCCAACAGCAGCCACCAGGATCCCCCAGCCCAGCGAGAGAAGAGGGAGACTCCCAGGACCTACCCCGTCTGGTGGGTAAACAGCATCCCTGGCATGAAAGTACAGGTGAATGGGTTACAGTCTCTGGATGCCTTGAAATCAGCCCAGAGGAAATATCTAGGCCCCATGGCTGGAGGGGGAGTAAGAGCCTCTTTTGGTGGAGGGTAGAGGATCCCCATTGCCACTGGCTGGTGGGTGAGCGGCGTCCTGGTTGAGTGTACCGGGGAGTGGGTGAAAGTCTCTGCTGCCTTAAAATCCGTCAGAGGGAAAGGCCTATGGCCCCTGGCCACCAGCCCAAATGATGATCCTGTCTGACATTGGAAGCTAAGCAGGTTCAGCCTGGTCAGTACTGGAGGGAGACCAACTGGGAATACCAGGTGTCATAGACCTTTTCTGCTTCGCCTCAACTGCAGGCTTTCAAACGGTTCTAGCATTCACTGAAAAGGAAAGGAATGGCATGTGAAGATCGGGGGCTCATCGGGACATCCAAGATGGTGGGGGCAAACAGCAGCCGCCCAGGATCCCCCAGCCAGGAGAGAAGAGGGAGACTCCCCAGGACCCCACCCGTCTGGGGTAAACGCATCCCTGGCATGAAAGTACAGGTGAATGGGTTACAGTCTGGATGCCTTGAAATCAGCCCAGAGAAATATCTAGGCCCCATGGCTGGAGGGGGAGTAAGAGCCTCTTTTGGCTGGAGGGTAGAGGATCCCCATTGCCACTGCTGGTGGGTGAGCGGCGTCCTGGTTGAGTGTACCGGGGAGTGGGTGAAAGTCTCTGGCTGCCTTAAAATCAGTCAGAGGGAAAGGCCTATGGCCCCTGCCCACACACGCCCAAATGCACCTGATCCTGTCTGACATTGGAAGCCAAGCAGGTTCAGGCCTGGTCAGCACTGGATGGGAGACCAACTGGAAACCAGGTGTCATAGACCTTTTCTTCTGCTTCACTCAACGGCAGGCTTTCAAACAGGTTCTAGCATTCAAGACAAAGGAAAGGAATGGCATGTGAAGATCGGGGGCTCATCGGGACATCCAAGATGGCGGGGGGCAAACAGCAGCCGCCCAGGATCCCCCCGCCCAGCCGAGAGAAGAGGGAGACTCCCCAGGACCCACCCCTGTCTGGTGGGTGTAAACGCATCCTGGCATGAAAGTAAGGTGAATGGGTTACAGTCTCTGGGCCTTGAAATCAGCCCAGAGGAAATATCATGGCCCCATGGCTGGAGGGGGAGTAAGAGCCTCTTTTGGTGGAGGGTAGGGATCCCCATTGCCACTGGTGGTGGAGCGCGTCCCTGGAGTGTACCGGGAGTGGGTGAAAGTCTCTGGCTGCTTAAATCAGCTCAGAGGAAAGGCCTTGGCCCCTGGCCACACAGCCCAAGCACTGATCCTGTCTGACTGGCTAGAGGTCAGCCTGGTAGCCTAGCGGAGTCTGTTGAGGTACCGGGAGGGTGTGAAATAAGTCTCTGGCTGCCTTAAAATCAGCTCAGAGGGAAAGGCTATGGCCCTGGCCACACCGCCCAAATGCACTGATCCTGTCTGACGATTGGAAGCTAAGCAGTTCAGGCCTGGTCAGCACCTGGATGGGAGACCAACTGGGAATACCAGGTGTCATAGACCTTTTCTTCTGCTTTTACTCAACTGGCAGGCTTTCAAACAGGTTCTAGCATTCAATGATGAAAGGAAAGGAATGGCAGTGAAGATCGGGGGGTCATCGGGACATCAAGATGGCTGGGGGCAAACAGCAGAGCCCAGGATCCCCCCACCCAGCCGAGAGAAGAGGGAGACCCAGGACCCTACCCTGCCTGGTGGGTAAACGGCATCCCTGGCATGAAAGTACAGGTGAATGGGTTACAGTCTCTGGATGCCTTGAATAAGCCCAGAGGAAATATCTAGGCTCCATGGCTGGAGGGGAGTAAGAGCCTCTTTGGCTGAGG
Organism: Hymenochirus boettgeri; assembly: GCA_019447015.1. Classification (NCBI taxonomy): domain Eukaryota; kingdom Metazoa; phylum Chordata; class Amphibia; order Anura; family Pipidae; genus Hymenochirus; species Hymenochirus boettgeri. The sequence goes on from CM033476.1 coordinate 205,993,980, forward strand.
GTAGAGGATCCCATTGCCACTGGCTGGTGGGGAGCGGCGTACCTGGTTGAGTGTACCGGGGAGGGGGGTGAAGACTCTGTCTGCCTTAAAATCAGCTCAGAGGGAAAGGCCTATGCCCTGGCCACACCAGCCCAAGCACCTGTCTGTCTGACATGGAAGCTAAGCAGGTCAGGCTGTAGACTGAGCGGCGTCCTGGTGAGTGTACCGGGGAGTGGGTGAAAGCTCTGGCTGCAAAATCAGCTCAGGGGAAAGGCCTATGGCCCTGGCCACACCAGCCAAATGCAACTGTCTGTCGACATGGAAGCTAAGCAGGTCAGGCCTGGTGCACCTGGATGGGAGACCAACTGGGAATACCAGGTTATAGACCTTTTCTTCTGCTTTACTCAACTGCAGGCTTTCAAACAGGTTCTAGCATTCAATGACAAGGAAGGAATGGCATGTGAGATCGGGGGCTCTCGGGACATAAGATGGCTGGGGGGAAACAGCAGCCGCCCAGGATCCCCCCAGCCCAGCCGAGAGAAGAGGGAGACTCCCCAGGACCCTACCCGCCTGGTGGAAACGGCACCCTGGCATGAAGTACAGGTGAATGGGTTACAGTCTCTGGATGCCTTGAAATCAGCCCAGAGGAAATATCTAGGGCCCATGGCTGGAGGGGGAGTAAGAGCCTCTTTTGGTGGAGGGTAGAGGATCCCCATTGCCACTGGCTGGTGGGTGAGCGGCGTACCTGGTTGAGTGTACCGGGGAGTGGGTGAAAGACTCTGTGCCTTAAAATCAGCTACGAGGGAAAGGCCTATGGCCCTGGCCACACAGCCCAAATGCACCTGATCCTGTCTGACATTGGAAGCTAAGCAGGTTCAGGCCTGGTCAGTACTTGGATGGGAGACCAACTGGGAATACCAGGTGTCATAGACCTTTTCTTCTGCTTCACTCAACTGCAGGCTTTTAAACAGGTTCCAGCTTCAATGACAGGAAAGGAATGGCCTGTGAAGATCGGGGTCTCATCGGGACATCCAAGATGGCTGGGGGCCAACAGCGCCCCAGGATCCCCCCAGCCCCAGAGAGAGAGAGGAGAGACTCCCCAGGACCTACCCCCGTCTGGTGGGTAAACAGCATCCCTGGCATGAAAGTACAGGTGAATGGGTTACAGTCTCTGGATGCCTTGAAATCAGCCCAGAGAAATATCTAGGCCATGGCTGGAGGGGGAGTAAGAGCTTTTTGGTGGAGGGTAGAGGATCCCCATTGCCATGGCTGGTGGGTGAGAGGCGTCCCTGGTTGAGTGTACCGGGGAGTGGGTGAAAGTCTCTGTCTGCCTTAAAATCAGCTCAGAGGGAAAGGCCTATGGCCCCTGGCCACACCAGCCCAAATGCACCCGATCCTGTCTGACATTGGAAGCTAAGCAGGTTCAGGCCTGGTCAGCACCTGGATGGGAGACCAACTGGGAATACCAGGTGTCATAGACCTTTTCTTCTGCTTCGCTCAACTGACAGGCTTTCAAACAGGTTCTAGCATTCAATGACGAAGGAAAGGAATGACCTGTGAAGATCGGGGGGCTCATCGGGACATCCAAGATGGCTGGGCGCCAACAGCAGCTGCCCAGGATCCCCCCCAGCCCAGACAAGAGAAGAGGGATACTCCCCAGGACCCTGCCCCTGTCTGGTGGGTAAACAGCATCCCTGGCATGAAAGTACAGGTGAAGGGTACAGTCTTGGATGCCTTGAAATCAGCCCAGAGGAAATATCTAGGCCCAGGCTGTGAGGAGGGGAGTAAGAGCCTCTTTTGGCTGGAGGGTAGAGGATCCCATTGCCACTGGCTGGTGGGTGAGCGGCGTCCCTGGTTGAGTGGACCGGGAGGTGGGTGAAAGTCTCTGGCTGCCTTAAAATCAGCTCAGAGGGAAAGGCCTATGGCCCCTGGCCCACCAGCCCAAATGCACCTGATCCTGTCGACATTGGAAGCTAGCAGGTTCAGCGCTGGTCAGTACTTGGATGGGAGACCAACTGGGAATACCAGGTGTCATAGACCTTTTCTTCTGCTTCCTCAACTGGCAGGCTTTTAAAGGTTCAGCATCAATGACAAGGAAAGGAATGGCTGTGAAGATCGGGGGTCTCATCGGGACATCCAAGATGGCTGGGGGCAAACAGCAGCCCCCAGGATCCCCCCAGCCAGAGAAGAGGGAGACTCCCCAGGACCCCACCCCGTCTGGTGGGAACGGCATCCCTGGCATGAAAGTACAGGTGAATGGGTTACAGTCTCTGGAGCTGCTGAAATCAGCCCAGAGGAAATATCTAGGCCCATGGCTGGAGGGGGAGTAAGAGCCTCTTTTGGCTGGAGGGTAGAGGATCCCCATTGCCACTGGCTGGTGGTGAGCGGCGTCCCTGGTTGAGTGTACCGGGGAGTGGGTGAAAGTCTCTGGCTGCCTTAAAATCAGCTCAGAGGGAAAGGCCTATGGCCCCTGGCCACCAGCCCAAATGCACCTGATCCTGTCTGACATTGGAAGCAAGCAGGTTCAGGCCTGGTCAGACCTGGATGGGAGACCAACTGGGAATACCAGGTGTCATGACCTTTTCTTCTGCTTCACTCAACTGGCAGGCTTTAAACAGGTTCTAGCTCAATGACAAGGAAAGGAATGGCCTGTGAAGATCGGGGGCTCATCGGGACATCCAAGATGGCTGGGGGCAACAGCCGCCCCCAGGATCCCCCAGCCCAGCCGAGAGAAGAGGGAGACTCCCCAGGACCCACCCCTGTCTGGTGGGTAACGGCATCCCTGGCATGAAAGTACAGGTGAATGGGTTACAGTCTGCTGCTTGAAATCAGCCCAGAGGAAATATCTAGGCCCCATGGCTGGGAGGGAGTGACTAAGAGCCCTTTTGGCTGGAGGGTAGGATCCCCATTGCCACTGGCTGGGGGTGAGCGCGCGTCCTGGTTGAGTGTACCGGGAGTGGGTGAAAGTCTCTGGCTGCCTTAAAATCAGCTCAGAGGGAAAGGCCTATGGCCCCTGGCCACACAGCCCAAATGCACCTGATCCTGTCTGACATTGGAGCTAAGCAGGTTCAGGCCTGGTCAGACTGAGGGAGGTCCCTGGTGAGTGTACCGATGGTGTGAAGTCTCTGGCTGCCTTTAAACTCAGCTCAGAGGAAAGGTCATGGCCCCGGCCAACAGCCCAAATGCACTGATCCTGTGACATGGAGCTAAGCAGGTCAGGCCGGTCAGCACCTGGATGGGAGACCAAAATGGGAATACCAGGTTCATAGACCTTTTCTCTGCTTCTACCAATGGCAGGCTTTCAAACAGGTTCTAGCTCAATGACAAGGAAAGGAATGGCATGTGAAGATCGGGGTGGCTCATCGGGACATCAAGATGGCTGGGGCAACAGCAGCGCCCAGGATCCCCCAGCCCAGCGAGAGAAGAGGGAGAATCCCCAGGACCCTACCCCTGCCTGGTGGGTAACGGCATCCCTGGCATGAAAGTACAGGTGAATGGGTTACAGTCTCTGGATGCCTGAAATCAGCCCAGAGGAAATATCTAGGCCCATGGCTGGAGGGGGAGTAAGAGCCTCTTTTGGCTGGGGTGAGAGGATCCCCATTGCCACTGGCTGTGGTGATGTGAGCGGTCGCCTGGTTGAGTGTACCGGGAGTGGGTGAAAGTCCTGTCTGCCTTAAAATCAGCTCAGAGGGAAAGCCTATGGCCCCGGCCCACCAGCCCAAATGCACTGATCCTGTCTGACATTGGAGCTAGCAGGTCATTCAGGCTGGTCAGCTGAGGGGTCCGTGAGTGTACGGGAGTGGTGAAGCTCTGGTGCCTAAATCAGCTCAGAGGGAAAGGCCTATGCCCGGCCACCAGCCAAATGCACTATCTGTCTGACATTGGAAGCTAAGCAGGTCAGGCCTGTCAGACCTGGTGGGAGACCAACTGGGAATACCAGGTGTCATAGACCTTCTTCTGCTTACTCAACGGCAGGCTTTTAAACAGGTTCTAGCATTCAATGACAAAGGAAAGGAATGGCTGTGAAGATCGGGGGCTCATCGGGACATCAAGATGGCTGGGGGCAACAGCAGGCCCCCAGGACCCCCCAGCCCAGCGAGAGAAGAGGGAGACTCCCCAGGACCTACCCCTGCTGGTGGAACGGCATCCCTGGCATGAAAGTACAGGTGAATGGGTTAAGTCTCTGGATGCTTGAAATCAGCCCAGAGGAAATATCTAGCCCATGGCTGGAGGGGGGAGTAAGAGCCTTTTTGGCTGGAGGGTAGAGGATCCCCATTGCCACTGGCTGGGGTGGGAGCGGCGTCCTGGTTGAGTGTACCGGGGAGTGGGTGAAAGCTCTGTCTGCTTAAAATCAGCTCAGAGGGAAAGGCCTATGGCCCTGCCACACCAGCCCAAATGCACCTGATCCTGTCTGAATTGGAAGCTAAGAGGTTCAGGCCTGGTCAGTACTGGATGGGAGACCAACTGGGAATACCAGGTGTCATAGACCTTTTCTCTGCTTCACTCAACTGGCAGGCTTTTAAACAGGTTCCAGCGTACAATGACAGAAGGAAAGGAATGGCCTGTGAAGATCGGGGTCTCATCGGGACATCCAAGATGGCTGGGGGCCAACAGCAGCACCCAGGATCCCCCCAGCCCGCCGAGAGAAGAGGAGACTCCCCAGGACCTACCCCCGTCTGGTGGGTAACGCATCCCTGGCATGAAAGTACAGGTGAATGGTGTAAGTCTCTGGATGCCTTGAAATCAGCCCAGAGGAAATATCTAGCCCCATGGCTGGAGGGGGAGTAAGAGCTCTTTTTGGTGGAGGGTAGAGGATCCCCATTGCCACTGGCTGGTGGGTGAGCGGCGTCCCTGGTTGAGTGTACCGGGGAGTGGGTGAAAGTCTCTGGCTGCCTTAAAATCAGCTCAGAGGGAAAGGCCTATGGCCCCTGGCCACACAGCCCAAATGCACTGATCCTGTCTGACATTGGAAGCTAAGCAGGTTCAGGCCTGGTCAGTACGGATGGGAGACCAACTGGGATATACCAGGTGTCATAGACCTTTTCTTCTGCTTCCTCAACTGCAGGCTTTAAACAGGTTCTAGCGTCAATGAAAAGGAAAGGATGGCCTGTGAAGATCGGGGGCTCATCGGGACATCCAAGATGGCTGGGGGCAACAGCAGCCACCCAGGATCCCCCAGCCCAGCCGAGAGAAGAGGGAGACTCCAGGACCCTACCCCTGTCTGGTGGGTAACGCATCCCTGGCATGAAAGTACAGGTGATGGGTTACAGTCTGGATGCCTTGAAATCAGCCAGAGGAAATATCTAGCCATGGCTGGAGGGGGAGTAAGAGCCTCTTTTGGCTGGAGGGTAGAGGATCCCCATTGCCACTGGCTGGTGGGTGAGCGGCGTCCTGGTTGAGTGTACCGGGGAGGAGTGGGTGAAAGTCTCTGGCCTTAAAATCAGCTCAGAGGGAAAGGCCTATGGCCCCTGGCCACCACCACCCAATGCACCTGATCCTGTCTGACATTGAAGCTAAGCAGGTTCAGGCCTGGTCAGTACTTGGATGGGAGACCAACTGGGAATACCAGGTGTCATAGACCTTTTTCTGCTTCACTCAACTGGCAGGCTTAACAGGTTCAGCATCAATGACACGAAGGAAAGGAATGGTGTGAAGATGGGGGTCTCAGGGACATCCAAGATGGCGGGGGCAACAGCAGCACCCAGGATCCCCCCAGCCAGCCAGAAGAAGAGGGAGACTCCCAGGACCCACCCCCGTCTGGTGGGTAACGGCATCCCTGGCATGAAAGTAAGGTGAATGGGTTACAGTCTCTGGATGCCTTGAAATCAGCCCAGAGGAAATATCTAGGCCCCATGGCTGGAGGGGGAGTAACAGCCTCTTTTGGCTGGAGGGTAGAGGATCCCCATTGCCACTGGCTGGTGGGTGAGCGGCGTCCCTGGTTGAGTGTACCGGGAGTGGGTGAAAGTCTCTGTCTGGCCTTAAAATCAGCTCAGAGGAAAGGCCTATGGCCCCTGGCCTCACCAGCCCAAATGCATCTGATCCTGTCTGACATTGGAAGCTAAGCAGGTTCAGGCCTGGTCAGTACTTGGATGGGAGACCAACTGGGAATACCAGGTGTCATAGACCTTTCTTCTGCTTCACTCAACTGGCAGGCTTTTAAACAGGTTCCAGCGTACAATGACGAAGGAAAGGAATGGCCTGTGAAGATCGGGGGTCTCATCGGGACATCCAAGATGGCTGGGGGCCAACAGCAGCCACCCAGGATCCCCAGCCCAGCCGAGAGAAGAGGGAGACTCCCCAGGACCTTACCCCGTTGGGGGTAACGCATCCCTGGCATGAAAGTACAGGGAATGGGTTACAGTCTGGATGCCTTGAAATCAGCCCAGAGGAATATTCTAGGCCCCATGGCTGGGGGGGAGTAAGCCTCTTTTGGCTGGAGGGTAGAGGATCCCCATTGCCACGGCTGGTGGGTGAGCGGCGTCCCTGGTTGAGTGTACGGGGAGTGGGTGAAAGTCTCTGGTGCCTTAAAATCAGCTCAGAGGGAAAGGCCTATGGCCCCTGGCCACCCCAGCCAAATGCACTGATCCTGTCTGACATTGGAAGCAAGCAGGTTCAGGCCTGGTCAGACCTGGAGGGAGACCAACTGGGAATACCAGGTGTCATAGACCTTTCTTCTGCTTACTCAACTGGCAGGCTTTAAAAAGGTTCCAGCATCACTGACAAAGGAAAGGAATGGCTGTGAAGATCGGGGGTCATCGGGACATCCAAGATGGCTGGGGGCAACAGCAGCCCCCAGGATCCCCCCAGCCAGCGAGAGAAGAGGGAGACTCCCCAGGACCCACCCCGTCTGGTGGTAACGGCATCCCTGGCATGAAAGTACAGGTGAATGGGTTACAGTCTTGGATGCCTTGAAATCAGCCCAGAGGAAATATCTAGGCCCCATGGCTGGAGGGGGAGTAAAGCTCTTTGGTGGAGGGTAGAGGATCCCCATTGCCACTGGCTGGTGGGTGAGCGCGTCCCTGGTTGAGTGTACCGGGGAGTGGGTGAAAGTCTCTGGCTGCCTTAAAATCAGCTCAGAGGGAAGGCCTATGGCCCCTGGCCACACAGCCCAAATGCACCTGATCCTGTCTGACATTGGAAGCTAAGCAGGTTCAGGCCTGGTCAGCCTGGATGGGAGACCAACTGGGAATACCAGGTGTCATAGACCTTTTTTCTGCTTCCTCAACTGGCAGGCTTAAACAGGTTCAGCATCAATGACAAGGAAGGAATGGCTGTGAAGATCGGGGGTCTCATGGGACATCCAAGATGGCTGGGGGCAACAGCAGCCCCCAGGATCCCCCAGCCAGCGAGGAAAGAGGAGACTCCCAGGACCTTACCCCCGTCTGGGGGTAACGCATCCCTGGCATGAAAGTAAGGTGAATGGGTTACAGTCTCTGGATGCCTTGAAATCAGCCCAGAGGAAATATCTAGGCCCCATGGTGGGGGGGAGTAAGAGCCTCTTTTGGCTGGAGGGTAGAGGATCCCATTGCCACTGGCTGGTGGGTGAGCGGCGTCCTGGTTGAGTGTACCGGGGAGGGTGTGAAAGTCTCTGGCTGCCTAAAATCAGCTCAGAGGGAAAGGCCTATGGCCCCTGGCCACACCAGCCCAAATGACCTGATCCTGTCTGACATTGAAGCCAAGAGGTTCAGGCTGGTCAGTACTTGGAGGGAGACCAACTGGGAATACCAGGTGTCATAGACCTTTTCTCTGCTTCCTCAACTGACAGGCTTAAACGGTTCCTAGATCAATGACAAAGGAAAGGAATGGCTGTGAAGATCGGGGGCTCATCGGGACATCCAAGATGGCTGGGGGCAAACAGCAGCCCCCAGGATCCCCCCAGCCCAGCCGAGAGAAGAGGGAGACTCCCCAGGACCCACCCTGCTCGTGTGGGTAACGGCATCCCTGCATGAAAGTACAGGTGAATGGGTTACAGTCTCTGGATGCCTTGAAATCAGCCAGAGGAAATATCTAGGCCCATGGCTGGAGGGGGAGTAAGAGCCTCTTTTGGCTGGAGGGTAGAGGATCCCCATTGCCACTGGCTGGTGGGTGAGCGGCGTCCCTGGTTGAGTGTACGGGGAGTGGGTGAAATGTGGATGACAGTCGCTGTGCGGCCTTTAAAATCAGCTCAGAGGGAAAGGCCTATGGCCCCTGGCCACACCAGCCCAAATGCACCTGATCCTGTCTGACATTGAAAGCTAAGCAGGTTCAGGCCGGTCAGTACTGGATGGGAGACCAACTGGGATACCAGGTGTCATAGACCTTTTCTTCTGCTTCCTCAACTGCAGGCTTTCAAAAGGTTCTAGCATTCAATGACAAAGGAAAGGAATGGCATGTGAAGATCGGGGGGCTCATCGGGACATCCAAGATGGCTGGGGGCAAACAGCAGCCCCAGGACCCCCAGCCCAGCCGAAGAAGAGGAGAGACTCCCCAGGACCCTACCCCTGCTGGTGGGTAAACGGCATCCCTGGCATGAAAGTACAGGTGAATGGGTTACAGTCTCTGGATGCCTTGAATCAGGCCAGAGGAAATATCTAGGCCCATGGCTGGAGGGGGAGTAAGAGCCTCTTTTGGCTGGAGGGTAGAGGATCCCATTGCCACTGGCTGGTGGGTGAGCGGCGTCCCTGGTGAGTGTGTACCGGGGAGTGGGTGAGTGATAAGTCTCTGCTGCCTTAAAATCAGCTCAGAGGGAAAGGCCTATGGCCCTGGCCACACCAGCCAAATGCACCTGATCCTGTCTGACATTGAAGCTAAGCAGGTTCAGGCCTGGTCAGTACTGGATGGGAGACCAACTGGGAATACCAGGTGTCATAGACCTTTTCTTCTGCTTCACTCAACTGGCAGGCTTTCAAACAGGTTCTAGCATTCAATGAAAAGGAAAGGAATGGCATGTGAAGATCGGGGGCTCATCGGGACATCCAGATGGCTGGGGGCAAACAGCAGCCCCAGGATCCCCCCAGCCCCCGAGAGAAGAGGGAGAACTCCCCAGACCCACCCCCCCGTCTGGTGGGTAAACGGCATCCTGGCATGAAAGTACAGGTGAATGGGTTACAGTCTCTGGATGCCTTGAAATCAGCCCAGAGGAAATATCTAGGCCCCATGGCTGGAGGGGGAGTAAGAGCTCTTTTTGCTGGAGGGTAGAGGATCCCCCTTGCCACTGGTGGTGGGTGAGCGGCGTCCCTGGTTGAGTGTACCGGGGAGTGGGTGAAAGTCTCTGCTGCCTTAAATCAGCTCAGAGGGAAAGGCCTATGGCCCCTGGCCACACCAGCCCAAATGCACCTGTCCTGTCTGACATTGGAAGCTAAGCAGGTTCAGGCCTGGTCCGTACTTGGATGGGAGACCAACTGGGAATACCAGGTGTCATAGACCTTTTCTTCTGCTTCACTCAACTGCAGGCTTTTAAACAGGTCCAGTACAATGACAAGGAAAGGAATGGCCTGTGAAGATCGGGGGCTCATCGGACATCCAAGATGGCTGGGGGCCAAACAGCAGCCACCCAGGATCCCAGCCCAGCCGAGAGAAGAGGGAGACTCCCCAGGACCTACCCCGTCTGGGGGTAACAGCATCCCTGGCATGAAAGTACAGGTGAATGGGTTACAGTCTCTGGATGCCTTGAAATCAGCCCAGAGGAAATATCTAGGCCCCATGGCTGGAGGGGGAGTAAGAGCCTCTTTTGGGCTGGAGGGTAGAGGATCCCCATTGCCACTGGTGGGGGGTGAGCGGCGTCCCTGGTTGAGTGTACCGGGGAGTGGGTGAAAGTCTCTGGCTGCCTTAAAATCAGCTCAGAGGGAAAGGCCTATGGCCCCTGGCACAACCAGCCCAAATGCACCTGATCCTGTCTGACATTGGAAGCCAAGCAGGTTCAGGCCTGGTCAGCACCTGGATGGGAGACCAACTGGGAATACCAGGTGTCATAGACTTTTCTTCTGTCTTCACTCAAATGGCAGGCTTAAACAGGTTCTAGCATTCATGACAAAGGAAAGGAATGGATGTGGAAGATCGGGGGGCTCATGGGACATCCAAGATGGCTGGGGGCAAACAGCAGCCGCCCAGGATCCCCCCAGCCCAGCCGAGAGAAGAGGGAGACTCCCCAGGGCCCACCCCTGCTGGTGGGTAACGGCATCCCTGGCATGAAAGTACAGGTGAATGGGTTACAGTCTTGGAGCCTTGAAATCAGCCCAGAGGAAATATCTAGGCCCCATGGCGGAGGGGGAGTAAGAGCCTCTTTGGCTGGAGGGTAGAGGATCCCCATTGCCACTGGCTGGTGGGTGAGAGCCGTCCTGGTTGAGTGTACCGGGGGGAGATGGGTGAAAGTCTCTGGCTGCCTTAAAATCAGCTCAGAGGGAAAGGCCTATGGCCCCTGGCCACACCAGCCCAAATGCACCCATCCTGTCTGACATTGGAAGCTAAGCAGGTTCAGGCCTGGTCAGACCTGGAGGGAGACCAACTGGGATACCAGGGTCATAGACCTTTTCTTCTGCTTCCTCAACTGGCAGGCTTTAAACAGGTTCTAGCATTCAATGACAAAGGAAGGAATGGCATGTGAAGATCGGGGGCTATGGACATCCAAGATGGCTGGGGGCAAACGCAGCCGCCCAGGATCCCCCACGCCCAGCTGAGAGAAGAGGAGACTCCCCAGGACTTACCCCGTCTGGTGGGTAAACACATCCCTGGCATGAAAGTACAGGTGAATGGGTTACAGTCTCTGGATGCCTTGAAATCAGCCCAGAGGAAATATCTAGGCCCATGGCTGGAGGGGGAGTAAGAGCCTCTTTTGGCTGGAGGGTAGAGGATCCCCATTGCCACTGCTGGTGGGTGAGCGGCGTACCTGGTTGAGTGTACCGGGAGTGGTGTGAAGTCTCTGGCTGCCTAAAATCAGCTCAGAGGGAAAGGCCTATGGCCCCTGGCCACACCAGCCCAAATGAACTGATCTGTTCGACATGAAAGCCAAGCAGGTTCAGGTGGTCAGTACTGGATGGGAGACCAATGGGAATACCAGTGTTCATAGACCTTTTCTTCTGCTTCGCTCAACTGACAGGCTTTCAAACTGGTTCTAGCATTCAATGACAAAGGAAAGGAATGGCATGTGAAGATCGGGGGCTCATCGGGACATCTAAGATGGCTGGGGGCAAACAGCAGCCGCCCAGGATCCCCCCAGCCCAGCCGAGAGAAGAGGGAGACTCCCCAGGACCCTACCCCTGCCTGGTGGGTAAACGGCATCCCTGGCATGAAAGTACAGGTGAATGGGTTACAGTCTCTGGATGCCTTGAAATCAGCCCAGAGGAAATATCTAGGCTCCATGGCTGGAGGGGGAGTAGTAAGAGCCTCTTTTGGCTGGAGGGTAGAGGACCCATTGCCACTGGCTGGTGGGGTGAGCGGCGTCCCTGGTTGAGTGTACCGGGAGTGGGTGAAAGTCTTGTCTGCCTTAAAATCAGCTCAGAGGGAAAGGCTATGGCCCCTGGCCACCAGCCCAAATGCACCTGATCCTGCTTGACATTGAAGCTAAGCAGGTTCAGGCCTGGTCAGCGACTTGGATGGGAGACCAACTGGGAATACCAGGTGTCATAGACCTTTTCTTCTGCTTCATCAACTGGCAGGCTTTTAAACAGGATCCAGCGTACAATGACAGAAGGAAAGGAATGGCCTGTGAAGATCGGGGGGTCTCATCGGGACACCAAGATGGCTGGGGGCCAACAGCAGCCCCCCAGGATCCCCCGCCCAGCCAGAGAAGAGGGGGACTCCCCAGGACCTACCCCCGTCTGGTGGGTAAACAGCATCCCTGGCATGAAAGTACAGGTGAATGGGTTACAGTCTCTGGATGCTTGAAATCAGCCCAGAGGAAATATCTAGGCCCCATGGCTGGAGGGGGAGTAAGAGCCTCTTTGGCTGGAGGGTAGAGGATCCCCATTGCCACTGGCTGGTGGTGAGCGGCGTCCCTGGTTGAGTGTACCGGGGAGTGGGTGAAGTCTCTGGCTGCCTTAAAATCAGCTCAGAGGGAAAGGCCTATGGCCCCTGGCCACACCAGCCCAAATGCACCTGATCCTGTCTGACATTGAAGCTAAGCAGGTTCAGGCCTGGTCAGTACTGGATGGAGACCAATGGGAATACCAGGTGTCATAGACCTTTCTTCTGCTTCACTCAACTGGCAGGCTTTTAAACAGGTTCTCAGCGTACAATGACGAAGGAAAGGAATGGCCTGTGAAGATCGGGGGTCTCATCGGGAATCCAAGATGGCTGGGGGCCAACAGCAGCCCCAGGATCCCCAGCCAGCCGAGAGAAGAGGGAGACTCCCCAGGACCCTACCCCCGTCTGGGGGTAAAGCATCCCTGGCATGAAAGTAAAGGTGAATGGGTTACAGTCTCTGGATGCCTTGAAATCAGCCCAGAGGAAATATCTAGGCCCCATGGCTGGAGGGGGAGTAAGAGCCTCTTTTGGCTGGAGGGTAGAGGATCCCCATTGCCACTGGCTGGTGGGTGAGCGGGTCCTGGTGAGTGTACCGGGGAGTGGGTGAAGAAAGTTCTGGCTGCCTTAAAATCAGTCAGAGGGAAGGCCTATGGCCCCTGGCCACACCAGCCCAAATGCACCTGATCCTGTCTGACATTGGAAGCTAAGCAGGTTCAGGCCTGGTCAGCACCTGGATGGGAGACCAACTGGGAATACCAGGTGTCATAGACCTTTTCTTCTGCTTCACTCAAACTGGCAGGCTTTCAAACAGGTTCTAGCATTCAATGACAAGAGAAAGGAATGGCATGTGAAGATCGGGGGGGGCTCATCGGGACATCCAAGAGGCTGGGGGCAAACAGCAGCCGCCAGGATCCCCCCAGCCCAGCCGAGAGAGAGGGAGACTCCCCAGGACCCCACCCCTGCTGGTGGGTAAACGGCATCCTGGCATGAAAGTACAGGGTGAATGGGTTACAGTCTCTGGATGCCTTGAATCAGCCAGAGGAAATATCTAGGCCCATGGGGGAGGGGGAGTAAGAGCCTCTTTTGGCTGAGGGTAGAGGATCCCATTGCCACTGGCTGGTGGGTGAGCGGCGTCCCTGGCTTGAGTGTACCGGGGAGTGGTGTGAAAGTCTTGTCTGCCTTCTAAAATCAGCTCAGAGGGAAAGGCCTATGGCCCCTGGCCACACCACCCAAATGCACCTGATCCTGTCTGACATTGGAAGCTAAGCAGGTTCAGGCCTGGTCAGACTTGGATGGGAGACCAACTGGGAATACCAGGTGTCATAGACCTTTCCTCTGCTTCTCAACTGGCAGGCTTTTAAACAGGATTCCAGCGTACAATGACAAGGAAAAGAATGGCCTGTGAAGATGGGGGCTCATCGGGACATCCAAGATGGCTGGGGGCAAACAGCAGCACCCAGGATCCCCCAGCCCAGCCAGACGAGAGGGGAGACTCCCCAGGACACCCCCGTCTGGTGGGTAAACGCATCCCTGTGCAGAAAGTACAGGTGAATGGGTTACAGTCTCTGGATGCCTATGAAATCAGCCCAGAGGAAATATCTAGGCCCCATGGCTGGAGGGGGAGTAAGAGCCTCTTTTGGCTGGAGGGTAGAGGTCCCCATTGCACTGGCCTGCTTGGTGGGGCGGCGTCCCTGGTTGAGTGTAGCCGGGGAGTGGGTGAAAGTCTCTGGCTGCCTTAAAATCAGCTCAGAGGGAAAGGCCTATGGCCCTTGGCCACACCAGCCCAAATGCATCTGATCCTGTCTGACATTGGAAGCTAAGCAGGTTCAGGCCTGGTCAGTACTGGATGGGAGACCAACTGGGAATACCAGGTGTCATAGACCTTTTCTTCTGCTTCGCTCAACGGCAGGCTTTCAAACAGGTTCTAGCATTCAATGACAAAGGAAAGGAAGGCATGTGAAGATCGGGGGCTCATCGGACATCCAAGATGGCTGGGGCAAACAGCAGCCGCCCAGGACCCGCCATAGAGGAGAGACTCCCCAGGACCTACCCCTGCCTCGGTGGGTAACGGCATCCCTGGCTGAAAGTACAGGTGTATGGTTACAGTCTCTGGATGCCTTGCAAATCAGCCCAAGGAAATATCTAGGACCCCATGGTGGAGGGGGAGTAAGAGCCTCTTTTGGCTGGAGGGTAGAGGATCCCCATTGCCACTGGCTGGTGGTGGAGCGGCGTCCCTGGTGAGTGTACCGGGGAGTGGGTGAAAGTCTCTGGCTGCCTTAAAATCAGCTCAGAGGGAAAGGCCTATGGCCCCTGGCCACACCAGCCCAAATGCACCTGATCCTGTCTGACATTGAAAGCTAAGCAGGTTCAGGCCTGGTCAGTACTTGGATGGGAGACCACTGGGAATACCAGGTGTCATAGACCTTTTCTTCTGCTTCACTCAACTGGCAGGCTTTAAACAGGTTCTAGCTACTCAATGACAAGGAAGGAAATGGCCATGTGAAGATCGGGGTCTCATCGGGACATCCAAGATGGCTGGGGGCCAAACAGCAGCCCCCAGGATCCCCCAGCCCACCGAGAGAAGAGGAGACTCCCCAGGACCTTACCCCCTCTGGTGGGTAAACGGCATCCCTGGCATGAAATACAGGTGAATGGGTTACAGTCTCTGGATGCCTTGAAATCAGCCCAGAGGAAATATCTAGGCCCCATGGCTGGAGGGGAGTAAGAGCCTCTTTTGGTTGGAGGGTAAGGATCCCCATTGCCACTGGCTGGTGGGTGAGCGGCGTCCCTGGTTGAGTGTACCGGGGAGTGGGTGAAAGTCTCTGGCTGCCTTAAATCAGCTCAGAGGAAAGGCCTATGGCCCCTGGCACACCAGCCCAAATGCACCGATCCTGTCTGACATTGGAAGCTAAGCAGGTTCAGGCCTGGTCAGCACCTGGATGGGAGCCCAACTGGAATACCAGGTGTCATAGACCTTTTCTTCTGCTTCACTCAACTGGCAGCTTTCAAACAGGTTTACATTCATGACAAAGAAGGGAATGGCATTGTGAAGATGGGGGCTCATGGACTACATCCAGATGGCTGGGGCAACACGCCCAGGATCCCCCCCAGCCCAGTGGAAGAGGGAGACTCCCCAGGACCTTACCCCCGTCTGGTGGGTAAACAGCATCCCTGGCATGAAAGTACAGGTGAATGGGTTACAGTCTCTGGATGCCTTGAAATCAGCCCAGAGGAAATATCTAGGCCCCATGGCTGGAGGGGAGTAGATGCCTCTTTTGGCTGGAGGTAGAGGATCCCCATTGCCACTGGCTGGTGGGTGAGCGGCGTACCTGGTTGAGTGTACCGGGGAGTGGGTGAAAGTCTCTGGCTGCCTTAAAATCAGCTCAGAGGGAAAGGCCTATGGCCCCTGGCCACACCAGCCCAAATGAACCTGATCCTGTCTGACATTGAAGCTAAGCAGGTTCAGGCCTGGTCAGTACTTGGATGGGAGACCAACTGGGAATACCAGGTGTCATAGACCTTTTTCTTCTGCTTCACTCAACTGGCAGGCTTTCAAACAGGTCTACATCACTGACAAAGGAAGGGAATGGCATGTGAAGATCGGGGGCTCATTGAGACATCCAAGATGGCTGGGGCAAACAGCAGCTGCCCAGGATCCCCCCAGCCCATGCTAGAAGAGACTCCCCAGGACCTTACCCCCGTCTGGGTGTAACAGCATCCCTGGCATGAAAGTACAGGTGAATGGTTACAGTCTCTGGATGCCTTGAAATCAGCCCAGAGAAATATCTAGGCCCCATGGCTGAGGGGGAGTAAGGCCTCTTTTGGCTGGAGTGGTAGAGGATCCCCCCATTGCCACTGGCTGGTGGGTGAGCGGCGTCCCCTGGTTGAGTGTAACCGGGAGTGTGGTGAAAGTCTCTGGCTGCCTTAAAAAGCTCAGAGGGAAAGGCCTAGGCCCCTGGCCACACCAGCCCCAAATGCACCTGATCCTGTCTGACATTGAAGCTAAGCAGGTTCAGGCCTGGTCAGCACCTGGATGGGAGACCAACTGGGAATACCAGGTGTCATAGACCTTTTCTTCTTGCTTACTCAACTGGCAGGCTTTCAAACAGGTTCTAGCATTCAATGACAAGGAAGGAATGGCATGTGAATATCGGGGGCTCATGGGACATCCAAGATGGCTGGGGGCAAACAGCGCGCCCAGGATCCCCCACCCAGCTGAGAGAAGAGGGAGACTCCCCAGGACCTTACCCCTGCCTGGTGGGTAAACGGCATCCCTGGCATGAAAGTACAGGTGAATGGGTTACAGTCTCTGGATGCCTTGAAATCAGCCCAGAGGAATATCTAGGCCCATGGCTGGAGGGGAGTAAAGAGCCTCTTTTGGCTGGAGGGTAGAGATCCCCATTGCCACTGGCTGGTGGGTGAGCGGCGTACCTGGTTGAGTGTACCGGGGAGTGGGTGAAAGCTCTGCGTGCCTTAAAATCAGCTCAGAGGGAAAGCCTATGGCCCCTGGCCACACCACCCAAATGCACCTGATCCTGTCTGACATTGGAAGCTAAGCAGGTTCAGGCCTGGTCAGCACCTGGATGGAGACCAACTGGGAATACCAGGTGTCATAGACCTTTTCTTCTGCTTTACACTCAACTGGCAGCCTTCAAACAGGTTCAGCATTCAATGACAAAGAAGGAAGGCATGTGAAGATCTGGGGGGCTCATCGGGACATCTAAATGCTGGGGCAAACAGCAGCCGCCCAGGATCCCCCCAGCCCCAGCCGAGAGAAGAGGGAGACTCCCCAGGACCTACCCCGTCCTGGTGGGTAACGGCAACCCTGGCATGAAGTACAGGTGAATGGGTTACAGTCTCTGGATGCCTTGAAATCAGCCAGGAAATATCTAGGCTCCATGCTGAGGGGGAGTAAGAGCCTCTTTTGGCTGGAGGGTAGAGGATCCCATTGCCACTGGCTGGTGGGTGAGCGGCGTACCTGGTTGAGTGTACCGGGGTGGGTGAAAGACTCTGTCTGCCTTAAAATCAGCTCAGAGGGAAAGGCCTATGCCCCTGGCCACACCAGCCAAATGCAACCTGATCCTGTCTGACATTGGAAGCGTAAGCAGTTCAGGCCTGGTCACGCAGGCCTGGATGCGGCGTCCTGTTGATTGTACGGGAGTGGGTGAAAGTTCTCCTGGCTGCTTAAATCAGCTCAGAGGAAAGGCTTATGCCCTGGCCCACACCAGCCCAAAGCCCTGTCCTGTCTGACATTGGTAAGCAGGTTCGGGCCTGGCGGTCCACCTGGATGGGAGACCACTGGGATACCATGTGGGTCATAGAGCTTCTTCTGCTTACAACTGGCAGGCTAGTTCAGCATCAATGACAGGAAGGATGGCTGTGAAGATCGGGGGCTCACGGCCCAAGATGGCTGGGGCAAACCGCAGCCAGTCCCAGGATCCCCCCGACCAGCCGAGAGAAGGGATGACTCCCAGGACCCTACCCCTGCCTGGTGGGGAAACTGCATCCCTGGCAGAAAGTACAGGTGAATGGGTTACAGTCTCTGGATGCCTTGAAATCAGCCCAGAGGAAATATCTAGGCGTCGCATGGCTGGAGGGGGAGTAAGAGCCTCTTTTGGCTGGAGGGTAGAGGATCCCCATTGCCACTGCTGGTGGGTACGGCGTACCTGGTTGAGTGTACCGGGGAGTGGGTGAAAGACTCTGTCTGCCTTAAAATCACTCAGAGGGAAAGCCTATGGCCCGCTGGCACACAGCCCAAATGCACCTATCCTGTCTGACATTGGAAGCTAAGCAGGTTCAGGCCCCTGGGGTCAGTACATAGTGGTGAGAACAACTGGGAATACCAGTTGGTCCATAGTACCTTTTCTTCTGCTTCACTCAACTGGCAGGCTTTGAAACGGGTTCGGTACAATGACGAAGGAAAGGAATGGCCGTGAGAAGATCGGGCTCATCGGGACATCAATATGGCTGGGGGCCAAATCAGCCACCCAGGATCCCCCCAGCCCTCCGAGAGAATGAGGAGACTCCCCAGGACCTTCCCCGCTCCTGGTGGTAAAACAGATCCCTGGCATTGAAGTACGGTGAATGGGTTACAGTCTCTGGATGCCTTGAAATCAGCCCAGAGAAATATCTAGGCCCCTGGCTGGAGGGGGAGTAAGAGCCTCTTTTGGTTGGAGGGTAGAGGATGCCCATTGCCACTGCTGGTGGGTGAGCGGCGTCCCTGTTGAGTGTAACGGGGAGTGGGTGAAAGTCTCTGGCTGCCTTAAAATCAGCTCAGAGGGAAGGCCTATGGCCCCTGGCCACACCAGCCAATATCACCTGATCCTGTCCCTGACTTGAACTAAGCAGGTTCAGGCCTGTCAGTACTTGGATGAGACCAACTGGGAACTACCAGGTGTCTATACCTTTCTTCTGCTTCCACTCAACTGAGCTTCAAACGGTTCAGCCATCAATGACAAGGAAAGGAATGGCTGTGAAGATCGGGGGGCCTCACTGGACATCCAAGATGGCTGGGGCAAACAGCAGCCGCCCAGGACCCCCCAGCCCAGCCGAGAAAGAGGAAGACTCCCCAGGACCCTACCCTGCCTGGTGGGTAAACGGCATCCCTGGCATGAAATCAGTGAATGTTACAGTCTCTGGATGCCTTGAAACAAGCCCAGAGGAAATATCTAGCCCTCTGGAGGGGGAGTAAGAGCCTCTTTTGGCTGGGAGGGTAGAGGAGCCCCATTGCCACTGCTGTTGGGTGAGGCGCGTCCCTGGTTGAGTGTACCGGGGAGTGGGTGAAAGTCTCTCGCTGCCTTAAAATCAGCTCAGAGGGAAAGGCCTATGCCCCTGGCCACACCAGCCCAAATGCACCTGTCCTGTTCTGACATTGAAGCTAAGCAGTTCAGGCCTGGTCCGTACTTGGAGGGGAGACTACAACTGGGAATGACCAGGTGTCATAGACCTTTTTTTTCTTCTGGTTCACGTCCACTGCAGGCTTTCAAAGGTTCTAGCATTCAATGACAAAGGAAAGAATGGCATGTGAAGATCGGGTCCATCGGGACAATCCAGATGGCTGGGGCACAGCAGCCTGCCCAGGATCCCCCCACCCAGCCGAGAGAAAGGAAACTCCAGGACCCCACCCTCTCTGGTGGGTAAAGGCATCCCTGGCATGAAAGTACAGTGAATGGGTTCCAGTCTCTGGATGCCTGAAATCAGCCCAGAGGAATATCTAGGCCCATGGCTGAGGGGAGTAAGAGCCTCTTTTGGCTGGAGGGTAAGGATCCCCATTGCCACTGGCTGGTGGGTGAGCGGCGTCCCTGGCTTGATGTACGGGGAGTGGGTGAAAGTCTCTGCTGCCTTAAAATCAGCTCAGAGGGAAGGCCTTGGCCCCTGCCACCAGCCCAAATGCACCTGTCCTGTCTGACATTGGAACGCTAAGCAGGTTCAGGCCTGGTCATACTTGGATGGGAGACCAACTGGGAAACCAGGTGTCATAGACCTTTTCTTCGCTTCACTACTGGCAGGCTTTAAACAGGTCCTCGCGTACAATGACGCAAGGAAGGCATGGCCTGTGAAGATCGGGGTCTCATCGGGACATCCAAGATGGCTGGGGGCCAACACAGCCACCCAGGATCCCCAGCCCAGCCGAGAGAAAGGGAGAGCTCCCCAGGACCTTCCCCCCTGCTGGTGGTAACACATCCCTGGCATGAAAGTACAGGTGAATGGGTTACAGTCTCCTGGATGCCTGAAATCAGCCCAGAGGAAATACAGGCCCCTGGCTGGAGGGGAGTAAGAGCCTCTTTTGGCTGAGGGTAGAGGATCCCCATTGCCACTGGCTGTTGGGTGAGCGGCGTCCCTGGTTCTGAGTGTACTCGGGGAGTTGGGTGAAAGTCTCTGGTTGCCTAAAATCAGCTCAGAGGGAAGGCCTTGGCCCTGGCCACACCAGCCAAATGCACCTGATCCTGTCTGACATTGGAAGCCAAGCCAGGTTCAGGCCTGGTCAGACCTGGATGGGAGACCAACTGGGAATACCAGGTGTCATAGACCTTTTCTTCTGCTTCACTCAATCTGGCAGGCTTTAACAGTTTCAGCAGTACAATGACGAATGGAAGAATGGCTTTGAAGATCGGGGGGCTCATCGGGACATCCAGATGGCTGGGGCAAACACAGCCCCAGGATCCCCCCAGCCCCATCCGAGAGAAGAGGGAGACTCCCCAGGACCTTCCACCCCTGTCTGGTGTGTAAGACGCCGTCCCTGCTGAAAGTACTCGGTGAATGGTTACAGTCTTGGATCTTGAAATCAGCCCAGAGAAATATCTAGGCCCCATGGCTGGAGGGGGAGTAGAGCCTCTTTTTTTGGCTGAGGGTTAGAGATCCCCATTGCCCACTGGCCTGGTGGGTGAGCGTCCCTGGTTGAGTGTACCGGAGTGGGTGAAAGTCTCTGGCTGCCTTAAATCAGCTCAGAGGGAAAGGCCTATGGCCCCTGGCCACACCAGCCCAAATGCACTCCGATCCTGTCTGACATTGCAAGCTAACAGGTCAGTGCCTGGTCAGCACCATGGAGGGGAGACCAACTGGGAAACCAGGTGTCTAGACCTTTCTTCTGCTTCACCTCAGGCAGGCTTTTCAAACAGTTCTAAGCATTCAATGACAAGAAGGAATGGCATGTGAAGATCGGGGCTCATGGACATCCAAGATGCTGGGGGCAAACAGCAGCGCCCAGGATCCCCCCCAGCCCAGCTGAGAGAATAGGGAGACTCCCCAGGACCTCCCCGTCTGGTGTGTAAACAGCATCCCTGGCATGAAAGTACAGTGGAATGGGTACAGTCTTGGATGCCTTGAAATCAGCCCAGAGGAAATATCTAGGCCCCATGGCTGGAGAGGAGTAAGAGCCTCTTTTGGCTGGAGTTAGAAGATCCCATTTGCCACGGGCTGGTGGGTGAGCGGCGTCCATGGTTTGAGTGTCACCGGGGAGTGGGTTGAAAGTCTCTGACTGCCTTAAAATCAGCTCAGGGAAAGGCCTATGGCCTGGCCACACCAGCCAATGAACCTGATCCTGTCTGCACGATTGAAAGCACAGGTTCAGGCCTGGTCACGTACTGGATGGGAGACCACCTGGAATACCAGTGTCATAGACTTTTCTTCTGCTTCGCTCAACTGCAGGCTTTCAAACGGTTCTAGCGTTCAATGACAAGAAAGGGGGAATGGCATGGGAAGATCGGGGGGCTCATCGGACATCAAGATGGCTGGGGGCAAACAGCAGCGCCCAGGATCCCCCCAGCCCAGCCCGAGAGAAGAGGGGAGACCCCCCAGGACCTACCCCGCCTGGTGGGTGAAACGAGCATCCCTGGCATGAAGTACAGGTGAGTGGGTTACAGTCTCTGGATGCCTTGAATCCAGCGCAGAGGAAATATCTAGGCCCATGCTGGAGGGGGAGTAAGAGCCTCTTTGCTGGAGGTTAAGAAGATCCCCCATTGCCACTGGCTGGTGGGTGAGCGGCGTCCACCTGGTTGAGTGTACCGGGGAGTGGGTGAAAGGTCCTCTGTGCTCCCTTAAATCACTCAGAGGGAAAGGCCTAATTGCCCTGGCACACCCCAGCCCAAATGCACCTGAAATCCTGTCTGACATTGAAGCTAAGCAGGTTCGGCCTGGTCAGTACTTGGATGGGAGACCACTGGAGATACGGTGTCATAGACCTTTTCTTCTGCTCACTCAACTGCAGGCTTTTAAAACGGAAAAAATTCCAGCACAATGACGAAGGAAGGAATGGCCTGTGAAGATCGGGGGCTGTCATCGGGACATCCAAAGATGCTGGGGCCACAGCAGCCCCAGGATCCCCCCAGCCCAGCCGAGAGAAGAGGGAGACCTCCCCAGGACCTTACCCGCTCTGGTGGTAAACCATCCCTGGCATGAAAGTACAGTGAAATGGGTTTCAGTCTCTGGATGCCTTGAAAATCAGCCCAGAGGAATATTCTAGGCCCCATGGCTGGAGGGGAGTAAGAAGCCTCTTTTGGTTGGGGGTAGAGGATCCCCATTGCCAACTGGCTGGTGGGTGAGCGCGTCCCTGGCTTGATTGTACCGGGGAGTGGGTGAAGAGTCTCTGGCTGCCTTAAAATCAGACCTCAGAGGGAAAGGGCCTTGGCCCCTGCCCACCAGCCACTGCACCTGATCCTGTCTGACATTGAAAAGCTAAGCAGGTGCAGGCCTGGTCAGTACTGGATGGAGACAACTGGGAATACCATTTGTCATAGACTTTTCTTTCTTCTGCTTCACTCAACTGGCGGCTTTTAAACAGGATCCACGACAATGACTGAAGTGAAAGGAATGGCCTGTGAAGATCGGTTACCCCTGCCTGGTGGGTAAACGGCATCCCTGGCATGAAAGTACAGGTGAATGGGTTACAGTCTCTGGATGCCTTGAAATCAGGCCAGAGGAAATATCTAGGCTCCATGGCTGGAGGCGGAGTAAGAGCCTCTTTTGGCTGGAGGGTGCGCCCTGGTTGAGTGTACCGGGGGAGTGGGTGAAAGTCTCTGGTGCCTTAAAATCAGCTCAGAGGGAAAGGCTATGGCCCTGGCCACACAGCCCAAATGCACCATCCTGTCTGACATTGGAAGCTAAGCAGGTCAGGCCTGGTCAGACTGGATTGGAGACCAACTGGGAATACCAGGTGTCATAGACCTTTTCTTCTGCTTCACTCAACTGGCAGGCTTTCAAACAGGTTCTAGCATTCAATGACAAAGGAAGGGAATGGCATGTGAAGATCGGGGGCTCATTGAGACATCCAAGATGGCTGGGGGCAAACAGCAGCTGCCCAGGATCCCCCCAGCCCAGCTGTGAGAAGAGGGAGACTCCCCAGGACCTTACCCCCGTCTGGTGGGTAAACAGCATCCCTGGCATGAAAGTACAGGTGAATGGGTTACAGTCTCTGGATGCCTTGAAATCAGCCCAGAGGAAATATCTAGGCCCCATGGCTGGAGGGGGAGTAAGAGCCTCTTTTGGCTGGAGGGTAGAGGATCCCCATTGCCACTGGCTGGTGGGTGAGCGGCGTCCCTGGTTGAGTGTACCGGGGAGTGGGTGAAAGTCTCTGGCTGCCTTAAAATCAGCTAAGAGGGAAAGGCCTATGGCCCCTGGCCACACCAGCCCAAATGCACCTGATCCTGTCTGACATTGGAAGCCAAGCAGGTTCAGGCCTGGTCAGCACCTGGATGGGAGACCAACTGGGAATACCAGGTGTCATAGACCTTTTCTTCTGCTTCGCTCAACTGGCAGCTTTCAAACAGGTTCTAGCATTCAATGACAAAGGAAAGGAATGGCATGTGAAGATCGGTGGGCTCATCGGGACATCCAAGATGGCTGGGGGCAAACAGCAGCCGCCCAGGATCCCCCCCAGCCCAGCCGAGAGAAGAGGGAGACTCTCCAGGACCCCACCCCTGTCTGGTGGGTAAACGGCATCCCTGGCATGA
>CM033476.1:206017475-206027821 GCA_019447015.1 Hymenochirus boettgeri
CCCCCCTCACACGAGCTGGGCGAAGCTAAGCAGGTTCAGGCCTGGTCAGTACTTGGATGGGAGACCAACTGGGAATACCAGGTGTCATAGACCTTTTCCTTCTGCTTCACTCAACTGGCAGGCTTTTAAACAGGTCCAGCGTACAATGACAGAAGGAAAGGAATGGCCTGTGAAGATCGGGGGTTCATCGGGACATCCAAGATGGCTGGGGGCCAACAGCAGCCACCCGGATCCCCCAGCCCAGCCGAGAGAAGAGGGAGACTCCCCAGGACCCTACCCCCGTCTGGTGGGTGAACGCATCCCTGGCATGAAAGTACAAGGTGAATGGGTACAGTCTCTGATGCCTTGAAATCAGCCCAGAGGAAATATCTAGGCCCCATGGTGGAGGAGGGGGAGTAAGAGCCTCTTTTGGCTGGAGGGTAGAGGATCCCCATTGCCACTGGCTGGTGGGTGAGCGGCGTCCCTGGTTGAGTGTACGGGGAGTGGGTGAAAGTCTCTGGCTGCCTTAAAATCAGCTCAGAGGGAAAGGCCTATGGCCCCTGGCCACACCAGCCCAAATGCACTGATCCTGTCTGACATTGGAAGCTAAGCAGGTTCAGGCCTGGTCAGTACTTGGATGGGAGACCAAATGGAATACCAGGTGTCATAGACCTTTTCTTTGCTTCACTCAACTGGCAGGCCTTTTAAACAGGTTCCAGCGTACAATGACGAAGGAAAGGAATGGCCTGTGAAGATCGGGGGTCTCACGGGACATCCAAAGGGCTGGGGCCAACAGCAGCACCCAGGATCCCCCAGCCCAGCCGAGAGAAGAGGGAGACTCCCCAGGACCTTACCCCCCGTCTGGTGGGTAACGGCATCCCTGGCATGAAAGTACAGGTGAATGGGTTACAGTCTCTGGATGCCTTGAAATCAGCCCAGAGGAAATATCTAGGCCCCATGGCTGGAGGGGGAGTAAGAGCCCTCTTTGGCTGGAGGGTAGAGGATCCCCATTGCCACTGGCTGGTGGGTGAGCGGCGTCCCTGGTTGAGTGTACCGGGAGGAGTGGGTGAAAGTCTCTGGCTGCCTTAAAATCAGCTCAGAGGGAAAGGCCTATGGCCCCTGGCCCACCAGCCCAAATGCACTGATCCTGTCTGACATTGGAAGCTAAGCAGGTTCAGGCTGGTCAGACCTGGATGGGAGACCAACTGGGAATACCAGGTGTCATAGACCTTTTCTTCTGCTTCACTCAACTGGCAGGCTTTAAACAGGTTCAGTACAATGACAAGGAAAGGAATGGCCTGTGAAGATCGGGGGCTCATCGGGACATCCAAGATGGCTGGGGGCAACAGCAGCCCCCAGGATCCCCCCAGCCCAGCCGAGAGAGAGAGGAGACTCCCCAGGACCCACCCCTGCTGGTGGGTAAACGGCATCCCTGGCATGAAGACAGGTGAATGGTTACAGTCTCTGGTGCCTTGAAATCAGCCCAGAGGAAATATCTAGGCCCATGGCTGGAGGGGAGTAGAAGAGCCTCTTTTGGCTGGAGGGTAGAGGATTCCCATTCCACTGGCTGGTGGGTGAGCGGCGTCCCTGGTTGAGTGTACCGGGGAGTGGGTGAAAGTCTCTGGCTGCCTTAAAATCAGCTCAGAGGGAAAGGCCTATGGCCCTGGCCACACCAGCCCAAATGCACCTGATCCTGTCTGACATTGGAAGCTAAGCAGGTTCAGGCCTGGTCAGTACTTGGATGGGAGACCAAAGGGAATACCAGGTGTCATAGACCCTTTCCTCTGCTTCACTCAACTGGCGGCTTTTAAACAGGTCCAGCGTACAATGACGAAGGAAAGGAATGGCCTGTGAAGATCGGGGGTCTCATCGGGACATCCAAGATGGCTGGGGGCCAACAGCAGCCACCAGGATCCCCCAGCCCAGCCGAGAGAAGGGGAGACTCCCCAGGACCTTACCCCTGTCTGGTGGGGTAACGCATCCCTGGCATGAAAGTACAGGTGAATGGGTTACAGTCTTGGATGCCTTGAAATCAGCCCAGAGGAAATATCTAGGCCCATGGCTGGAGGGGGAGTAAGAGCTCTTTGGCTGGAGGGTAGAGGATCCCCATTGCCACTGGCTGGTGGGTGAGCGGCCGTCCTGGTTGAGTGTACCGGGGAGTGGGGTGAAAGTCTCTGCTGCCTTAAAATCAGCTCAGAGGGAAAGGCCTATGGCCCCTGGCCACACCAGCCCAAATGCACCTGATCCTGTCTGACATTGGAAGCCAAGCAGGTTCAGGCCTGGTCAGACTGGATGGGAGACCAACTGGGAATACCAGGTGTCATAGACCTTTTCTTCTGCTTCACTCAACTGGCAGGCTTTAAACAGGTTCAGCATTCAATGACAAAGGAAAGGAATGGCTGTGAAGATCGGGGGGCTCATCGGGACATCCAAGATGGCTGGGGGCAAACAGCAGCCCCCAGGATCCCCCCAGCCCAGCGAGAGAAGAGGGAGACTCCCCAGGACCCCACCCCTGTCTGGTGGGTGAACGGCATCCCTGGCATGAAAGTACAGGTGAATGGGTTACAGTCTTGGATGCTTGAAAACAGCCCGAGGAAATATCTAGGCCCATGGCTGGAGGGGGAGTAAGAGCCTCTTTGGCTGGAGGGTAGAGGATCCCCATTGCCACTGGCTGGTGGGTGAGCGGGCGTTCGGTCGAGTGTACGGGAGGGGTGAAGTCATGCTCGTGCCTAAAATCAGCTCAGAGGGAAAGGCCTATGGCCCTGCTCACCAGCCCAAATGCACCTTCCTGTCTGACATTGGAAGCTAAGCAGGTTCAAGCCTGGTCAGTACTTGGATGGGAGACCAACTGGGAATACCAGGTGTCATAGACCTTTTTTTGCTTCCTCAACTGCAGGCTTTAACGGTTCAGCATTCAATGCAAAGGAAGAAGAATGGCTGTGAAGATCGGGGGTTCATCGGGACATCCAAGATGGCTGGGGGCAAACAGCAGCCGCCACCGATCCGCCAGCCGAGAGAAGAGGGAGACCCCAGGACCCCACCCCTGTCTGGTGGTGGTAACGGCATCCTGGCATGAAAGTACAGGTGAATGGGTTACAGGTCTGGATGCCTTGAAATCAGCCCAGAGGAAATATCTAGGCCCCATGGCTGGAGGGGGAGTAAAGAGCCTCTTTTGGCGAGGGTAGAGGATCCCCTTGCCACTGGCTGGTGGGGTGAGCGGCGTCTGGTTGAGTGTACGCGGGAGTGGGTGGTGAAAGTCTCTGGCTGCCTTAAATCAGAGTCAGAGGGAAAGGCCTATGGGCCCCTGGCCACACCAGCCCAAATGACTGATCCTGCTGACATTGAAGCCAAGCAGGTTCAGGCCTGGTCAGTACTTGGAGGGAGACCAACTGGGAATACCAGGTGTCATAGACTTCTTCTGCTTCCTCAACTGAGGCTTTTAAACGGTTCAGCATCAATGACAAAGGAAAGGAATGGCTGTGAAGATCGGGGGTCTCATCGGGACATCCAAGATGGCTGGGGGCAAACAGCAGCCCCAGGATCCCCCAGCCCAGCCGAGAGAAGAGGGAGACTCCCCAGGACCTACCCCTGCTGGTGGTGGTAAACGGCATCCCTGGCATGAAAGTACAGGTGAATGGGTTACAGTCTCTGGATGCCTTGAAATCAGCCCAGAGGAAATATCTAGGCCCATGGCTGGAGGGGGAGTAACAGCCTCTTTTGGCTGGAGGGTAGAGGATCTCCATTGCCACTGGCTGGTGGGCGAGCGGCGTCCCTGGTTGAGTGTACCGGGGAGTGGGTGAAAGTCTCTGGCTGCCTTAAAATCAGCTCAGAGGGAAAGGCCTATGGCCCCTGGCCACACCAGCCCAAATCGACTGATCCTGTCTGACTGAGTGAAGCTAAGCAGGTTCAGGCCTGGTCAGTACTTGATGGAGGACCAACTGGGAATACCAGTGGTCATAGACCTTTCTTCTGCTTCACTCAACTGGCAGGCTTTTAAAAGGTTCAGCGTACAATGACGAAGGAAAGGATGGCTGTGAAGATCGGTGGGGTCTCATCGGGAAATCCAAGATGGCTGGGGGCCAACAGCAGCCACCCAGGATCCCCCAGCCCAGCCGAGAGAAGAGGGAGACTCCCAGGACCTACCCCGTCTGGTGGGTAAACGCATCCCTGGCATGAAAGTACAGGTGAATGGGTTACAGTCTCTGGATGCCTTGAAATCAGCCAGAGAAATTAGGCCCATGGCTGGAGGGGGAGTAAGAGCCTCTTTGGTGGAGGGTAGAGGATCCCATGCATGCGAGCAGGATGTGGGTGAGGCAGGGTGCGCGCTGGTCCTGGTGAGGTGTACCGGGGAGTGGGTGAAAGTCTCTGGCTGCCTTAAAATCAGCTCAGAGGGAAAGGCCTATGGCCCCTGGCCACACCAGCCCAAATGCACTGATCCTGCTGACATTGGAAGCTAAGCAGGTTCAGGCCTGGTCAGTACTTGGATGGGAGACCAACTGGGAATACCAGGTGTCAAGACCTTTTCTTCTGCTTCACTCAACTGGCAGGCTTTTAAACAGGTTCCAGCGACAATGACAGAAGGAAAGGAATGGCCTGTGAAGATCGGGGGTCTATCGGGACATCCAAGATGGCTGGGGCCAACAGCAGCCACCCAGGATCCCCCAGCCCAGCCGAGAGAAGAGGGAGACTCCCAGGACCTTACCCCCGTTGGTGGGTAACGCATCCCTGGCATGAAAGTACAGGTGAATGGGTTACAGTCTCTGGATGCTGAATCAGCCCAGAGGAAATATCTAGGCCCCATGGCTGGAGGGGGAGTAAGAGCTCTTTTGGTGGAGGGTAGAGGATCCCATTGCCACTGGCTGGTGGGGGTGAGCGGCGTCCCTGGTTGAGTGGTACGGGGAGTGGGTGTGAAGTCTCTGCTGCCTTAAAATCAGCTCAGAGGGAAAGGCCTATGGCCCTGGCCACACCAGCCCAAATGCAACCTGATCCTGTCTGACATTGGAAGCTAAGCAGGTTCAGGCCTGGTCAGTACTGGATGGGAGAGACAACTGGGAATACCAGGGTCATAGACCTTTTCTTCGCTTCACTCAAATGGCAGGCTTTAAACAGGTTCAGATCAATGACAAGGAAAGGAATGGCTGTGAAGATCGGGGGTCTCATCGGGACATCCAAGATGGCTGGGGGCAACAGCAGCCCCCAGGATCCCCCAGCCCAGCCGAGAGAAGAGGGAGACTCCCAGGACCCCACCCTGTCTGGTGGGTAAACGGCATCCCTGGCATGAAGTACAGGTGAATGGTTCAGTCTTGGATGCCTTGAAATCAGGCCAGAGGAAATATCTAGGCCCATGGCTGGAGGGGGAGTAAGAGCCTCTTTTGGCTGGAGGGTAGAGGATTCCCATTGCACTGGCTGGTGGGTGAGCGGCGTCCTGGTTGAGTGTACCGGGGAGGGTGGGGTGAAAGTCTCTGGCTGCCTTAAAATCAGCTCAGAGGGAAAGGCCTATGGCCCCTGGCCACACCAGCCCAGCACCTGATCCTGTCTGACATTGGAAGCTAAGAGGTTCAGGCTGGTCAGTACTGGATGGAGACCAACTGGGAAGTACCAGTGCCAGAGGGCCGGGCGGGGGGGCAAGCGCGGGCCGGGGGGGGCGGCGATGACGGCGGAGGAGCGGGCGCTGGAGCGGGGGGGTGGGGGGGCGGGTCATGTCATAGACCTTTCCTTGCTTCACTCAACTGGCAGGCTTTTAAACAGGTTCCAGCGTACAATGACAGAAGGAAAGGAATGGCCGTGAAGATCGGGGGTCTCATCGGGACATCCAAGATGGCTGGGGGCCAACAGCAGCCACCAGGATCCCCCAGCCCAGCCGAGAGAAGAGGGAGACTCCCAGGACCTTACCCCCGTCTGGTGGGTAACGCATCCCTGGATGAAAATACAGGTGAATGGGTTAGTCTGGATGCCTTGAAATCAGCCCAGAGGAAATATCTAGGCCCCATGGCTGGAGGGGGAGTAAGAGCCTCTTTGGCTGGAGGGTAGAGGATCCCCATTGCCACTGGGGGTGGGTGAGCGGCGTCCCTGGTTGAGTGTACCGAGGGGAGTGGGTGAAAGTCTCTGGCTGCCTAAAATCAGCTCAGAGGGAAAGGCCTATGGCCCCTGGCCACACCAGCCCAAATGCACCTGATCCTGTCTGACATTGGAAGCAAGCAGGTTCGGCTGGTCAGACCTGGATGGGAGACCAACTGGGAATACCAGGTGTCATAGACCTTTTCTTCTGCTTCACTCAACTGGCAGGCTTTTAAACAGGTTCAGCATCAATGACAAAGGAAAGGAATGGCTGTGAAGATCGGGGGGCTCATCGGACATCCAAGATGGCTGGGGGGCAACAGCAGCCCCCAGGATCCCCCCAGCCCAGCGAGAGAAGAGGAGGGAGACCCCAGGCACCACCCTGTCTGGGGGTGGAACGGCATCCCTGGCATGAAAGTACAGGTGAATGGGTTACAGTCTCTGGATGCCTTGAAATCAGCCCAGAGGAAATATCTAGGCCCCATGGCTGGAGGTGGAGTAAGAGCCTCTTTTGGCTGGAGGGTAGAGGATCCCATTGCCACTGGCTGGTGGGTGAGCGCGTCCCTGGTTGAGTGTACCGGGGAGTGGGTGAAAGTCTCTGGGCCTTAAAATCAGCTCAGAGGGAAAGGCCTATGGCCCCTGGCCCACACCAGCCCAAATGCACCTGATCCTGTCTGACATTGGAAGCTAAGCAGGTTCAGGCCTGGTCAGTACTTGGATGGGAGACCAACTGGGAATACCAGGTGTCATAGACCTTTTCTTCTGCTTCCTCAACTGCAGGCTTTTAAACGGTTCCAGCATCAATGACGAAGGAAAGGAATGGCTGTGAAGATCGGGGGTCTCATGGACATCCAAGATGGCTGGGGGCCAAACAGCAGCCCCAGGATCCCCCCAGCCCAGAGAGAGAGAGGAGACTCCCCAGGACCTTACCCCCGTCTGGTGGGTAACGGCATCCCTGGCATGAAAGTACAGGTGAATGGGTTACAGTCTCTGGATGCCTTGAAATCAGCCCAGAGGAAATATCTAGGCCCATGGCTGGAGGGGGAGTAAGAGCCTCTTTTGGCTGGAGGGTAGAGGATCCCCATTGCCACTGGCTGGTGGTGAGCGGCGTCCCTGGTTGAGTGTTCCGGGGTGGGTGAAAGTCTCTGGCTGCCTTAAAATCAGCTCAGAGGGAAAGGCCTATGGCCCTGGCCTCACCAGCCAAATGCATCTGATCCTGTCTGACATTGGAAGCTAAGCAGGTTCAGGCTGGTCAGTACTTGGATGGGAGACCAACTGGGAATACCAGGTGTCATAGACCTTTTCTTTGCTTCACTCAAATGGCAGGCTTTAAACAGGTTCAGCATCAATGACAAAGGAAAGGAATGGCTGTGAAGATCGGGGGTTCATCGGGACATCAAGATGGCTGGGGGCAAACAGCAGCCCCCAGGATCCCGCCAGCCGAGAGAAGAGGGAGACCCCAGGACCCTACCCCTGTCTGGTGGGTAAACGGCATCCTGGCATGAAAGTACAGGTGAATGGGTTACAGTCTCTGGATGCCTGAAATCAGCCCAGAGGAAAATTCTAGGCCCCATGGCTGGAGGGGGAGTAAGAGCCTCTTTGGCTGGAGGGTAGAGGATCCCCATTGCCACTGGCTGGTGGGTGAGCGGCGTCCTGGTTGAGTGTACCGGGGAGTGGGTGAAAGTCTCTGGCTGCCTTAAAATCAGCTCAGAGGGAAAGGCCTATGGCCCTGGCCACACAGCCCAAATGCACCTGATCCTGTCTGACATTGGAAGCTAAGCAGGTTCAGGGCTGGTCAGTACTGGATGGGAGACCAACTGGGAATACCAGGTGTCATAGACCTTTTCCTCTGCTTCACTCAACTGGCAGGCTTTAAACAGGTTCCAGCGTACAATGACGAAGGAAAGGAATGCGCTGTGAAGATCGGGGGCTCATCGGGACATCCAAGATGGCTGGGGGCCAACAGCAGCCACCAGGATCCCCCCAGCCCAGCCGAGAGAAGAGGGAGACTCCCCAGGACCTTACCCGTCTGGTGGGTAACGCATCCCTGGCATGAAAGTACAGGTGAGGGTTACAGTCTCTGGATGGCTTGATCAGCCCAGAGGAAATATCTAGGCCCCATGGCTGGAGGGGGAGTAAGAGCCTCTTTTGGCTGGAGGGTAGAGGATCCCCATTGCCACTGGCTGGTGGGTGAGCGGCGTCCCTGGTTGAGTGTACCGGGGAGTGGGTGAAAGTCTCTGGCTGCCTAAAATCAGCTCAGAGGGAAAGGCCTATGGCCCCTGGCCACACCAGCCCAAATGCACCTGATCCTGTCTGACATTGGAAGCCAAGCAGGTTCAGGCCTGGTCAGCACCTGGATGGGAGACCAACTGGGAATACCAGGTGTCATAGACCTTTTCTTCTGCTTCACTCAACTGGCAGGCTTTCAACAGGTTTCAGCACAATGACAAAGGAAAGGAATGGCTGTGAAGATCGGGGGGCTCATCGGGACATCCAAGATGGCTGGGGGGCAACAGCAGCCCCCAGGATCCCCCAGCCCAGCCGAGAGAAGAGGGGGACTCCCAGGACCCCACCCGTTGGTGGGTAAAGGCATCCCTGGCATGAAAGTACAGGTGAATGGGTTACAGTCTCTGGATGCCTTGAAATCACCAGAGGAAATATCTAGGCCCCATGGCTGGAGGGGGAGTAAGAAGCCTCTTTTGGCTGGAGGGTAGAGGATCCCATTGCCACTGGCTGGTGGGTGAGCGCGTCCCTGGTTGAGTGTACCGGGGAGTGGGTGAAAGTCTCTGGCTGCCTTAAAATCAGCTCAGAGGGAAAGGCCTATGGCCCCTGGCCACACCAGCCCAAATGCACTGATCCTGTCTGACATTGGAAGCTAAGCAGGTTCAGGCCTGGTCAGTATGGATGGGAGACCAACTGGGAATACCAGGTGTCATAGACCTTTTTTCTGCTTCACTCAACTGGCAGGCTTTAAACGGTTCCAGCACAATGACAAAGGAAAGGAATGGCTGTGAAGATCGGGGGTCTCATGGACATCCAAGATGGCTGGGGGCAACAGCAGCCCCAGGATCCCCCCAGCCCAGCGAGAGAAGAGGGAGACTCCCAGGACCTTACCCGCTGGTGGGTAACGCATCCCTGGCATGAAAGTACAGGTGAATGGGTTACAGTCTCTGGATGCCTTGAAATCAGCCCAGAGGAAATATCTAGGCCCCATGGCTGGAGGGGGAGTAAGAGCCTCTTTTGGCTGGAGGGTAGAGGATCCCCATTGCCACTGGCTGGTGGGTGAGCGGCGTCCCTGGTTGAGTGTACCGGGGAGTGGGTGAAAGTCTCTGGCTGCCTTAAATCAGCTCAGAGGGAAAGGCTATGGCCCTGGCCTCACCAGCCCCAAATGCATCTGATCCTGTCGACATTGGAAGCTAAGCAGGTTCAAGCCTGGTCAGTACTGGATGGGAGACCAACTGGGAATACCAGGTGTCATAGACCTTTTCTTCTGCTTCCTCAACTGCAGGCTTTTAACAGGTTCAGCCAATGACAAGGAAAGGAATGGCTGTGAAGATCGGGGGTCATCGGGACATCCAGATGGCTGGGGGCAACAGCAGCCCCCAGGATCCGCCCAGCCGAGAGAAGAGGGAGACTCCAGGACCCCACCCCTGTCTGGTGGGTAACGGCATCCCTGGCATGAAAGTACAGGTGAATGGGTTACAGTCTCTGGATGCCTTGAAATCAGCCCAGAGGAAATATCTAGGCCCCATGGCTGGAGGGGGAGTAAGAGCCTCTTTTGGCTGGAGGGTAGAGGATCCCCATTGCCACTGGCTGGTGGGTGAGCGGCGCGTCCCTGGTTGAGTGTACCGGGGAGTGGGGTGAAAGTCTCTGGCTGCCTTAAAATCAGCTCAGAGGGAAAGGCCTATGGCCCCTGGCCACACCAGCCCAAATGCACCTGATCCTGTCTGACATTGGAAGCTAAGCAGGTTCGGCTGGGCAGTACTTGGATGGGAGACCATTTGGGAATACCAGGTGTCATAGACCTTTTCTTCTGCTTCGCTCAACTGACAGGCTTTCAAACTGGTTCTAGCATTCAATGACAAAGGAAAGGAATGGCATGTGAAGATCGGTGGGCTCATCGGGACATCCAAGATGGCTGGGGGCAAACAGCAGTCGCCCAGGATCCCCCCCAGCCCAGCCGAGAGAAGAGGAAGACTCCCCAGGACCCCACCCCTGTCTGGTGGGTAAACGGCATCCCTGGCATGAAAGTACAGGTGAATGGGTTACAGTCTCTGGATGCCTTGAAATCAGCCCAGAGGAAATATCTA
>CM033476.1:206027946-206047410 GCA_019447015.1 Hymenochirus boettgeri
AATCAGCTCAGAGGGAAAGGCCTATGGCCCCTGGCCACACCAGCCCAAATGCACCTGATCCTGTCTGACATTGGAAGCTAAGCAGGTTCAGGCCTGGTCAGTACTGGATGGGAGACCAACTGGGAATACCAGGTGTCATAGACCTTTTCTTCTGCTTCACTCAACTGCAGGCTTTAAACAGGTTCAGCATCAATGACAAAGGAAAGGAATGGCGTGAAGATCGGGGGGCTCATCGGGACATCCAAGATGGCTGGGGGCCAACAGCAGCCACCAGGACCCCCCAGCCCAGCCGAGAGAAGAGGGAGACTCCCCAGGACCCTACCCCTGCTGGTGGGTAACGGCATCCCTGGCATGAAAGTACAGGTGAATGGGTTACAGTCTCTGGATGCCTTGTGAATCAGCCAGAGGAAATATCTAGGCCCATGGCTGGAGGGGGAGTAAGAGCCTCTTTTGGCTGGAGGGTAGAGGATCCCATTGCCACTGGCTGGTGGGTGAGCGGCGTCCCTGGTGAGTGTACCGGGGAGTGGGTGAGTGATAAGTCTCTGCTGCCTTAAAATCAGCTCAGAGGGAAAGGCCTATGGCCCCTGGCCACACCAGCCCAAAGCACCTGATCCTGTCTGACATTGGAAGCTAAGCAGGTTCAGGCCTGGTCAGTACTGGATGGGAGACCAACTGGGAATACCAGGTGTCATAGACCTTTTCTTCTGCTTCACTCAACTGGCAGGCTTTAAACAGGTTCAGTACAATGAGAAAGGAAAGGAATGGCTGTGAAGATCGGGGGTCTCATCGGGACATCCAGATGGCTGGGGGCAACAGCAGCCCCAGGATCCCCCCAGCCCAGCCGAGAGAAGAGGGAGAATCCCCAGGACCACCCCCGTCTGGTGGGTGAACGGCATCCTGGCATGAAAGTACAGGTGAATGGGTTACAGTCTCTGGATGCCTTGAAATCAGCCCAGAGGAAATATCTAGGCCCCATGGCTGGAGGGGGAGTAAGAGCTCTTTTGGCTGGAGGGTAGAGGATCCCCTTGCCACTGGCTGGTGGGTGAGCGGCGTCCCTGGTTGAGTGTACCGGGGAGTGGGTGAAAGTCTCTGGCTGCCTTAAAATCAGCTCAGAGGGAAAGGCCTATGGCCCCTGGCCACACCAGCCCAAATGCATCCTGTCTGACATTGGAAGCTAAGCAGGTTCAGGCCTGGTTAGTACTTGGATGGGAGACCAACTGGGAATACCAGGTGTCATAGACCTTTTCTTCTGCTTCACTCAACTGGCAGGCTTTTAAACAGGTTCCAGCGTACAATGACGAAGGAAAGGAATGGCCTGTGAAGATCGGGGGTCTCATCGGGACATCCAAGATGGCTGGGGGCCAACAGCAGCCACCCAGGATCCCCCCAGCCCAGCCGAGAGAAGAGGGAGACTCCCCAGACCTACCCCGTCTGGGGGGTAACGCATCCCTGGCATGAAAGTACAGGTGAATGGTTACAGTTCTGGATGCCTTGAAATCAGCCCAGAGGAAATATCTAGGCCCCATGGCTGGAGGGGGAGTAAAGAGCCTCTTTTGGCTGGAGGGTAGAGGATCCCATTGCCACTGGTGGTGGGGTGAGCGGCGTCCCTGGTTGAGTGTACCGGGGAGTGGGGAGTGAAAGTCTCTGGCTGCCTTAAAATCAGCTCAGAGGGAAAGGCCTATGGCCCCTGGCACCAGCCCAAATGCACCTGATCCTGTCTGACATTGGAAGCCAAGCAGGTTCAGGCCTGGTCAGACTGGATGGGAGACCAAATGGGAATACCAGGTGTCATAGACCTTTTCTTCTGCTTCACTCAAATGGCAGGCTTTAAACAGGTTCCATCAATGACAAAGGAAAGGAATGGCTGTGGAAGATCGGGGGGCTCATGGGACATCCAAGATGGCTGGGGGCAACAGCAGCCCCCAGGATCCCCCCAGCCCAGCCAGAGAGAAGAGGGAGACTCCCCAGGACCTACCCCTGCTGGTGGGTAACGGCATCCCTGGCATGAAAGTACAGGTGAATGGGTTACAGTCTGGGCCTTGAAATCAGCCCAGAGGAAATATCTAGGCCCCATGGCTGGAGGGGGAGTAAGAGCCTCTTTGGCTGGAGGGTAGAGGATCCCCATTGCCACTGGCTGGTGGGTGAGGCCGTCTGGTTGAGTGTACCGGAGGGGAGTGGGTGAAAGTCTCTGGCTGCCTTAAAATCAGCTCAGAGGGAAAGGCCTATGGCCCCTGGCCCACCAGCCCAAATGCACATCCTGTCTGACATTGGAAGCTAAGCAGGTTCAGGCCTGGTCAGTACACTGGAGGGAGACCAACTGGGGATACCAGGGTCATAGACCTTTTCTTCTGCTTCACTCAACTGGCAGGCTTTTAAACAGGTTCAGCATCAATGACGAAGGAAAGGAATGGCTGTGAAGATCGGGGGTCTCATGGGACATCCAAGATGGCTGGGGGCAAAGCAGCCCCCAGGATCCCCCAGCCCAGCGAGAGAAGAGGAGACTCCCCAGGACACTTACCCCGTCTGGTGGGTAACCATCCCTGGCATGAAAGTACAGGTGAATGGGTTACAGTCTCTGGATGCCTTGAAATCAGCCCAGAGGAAATATCTAGGCCCCATGGCTGGAGGGGGAGTAAGAGCCTCTTTTGGCTGGAGGGTAGAGGATCCCCATTGCCACTGGCTGGTGGGTGAGCGGCGTCCTGGTTGAGTGTACCGGGGAGTGGGTGATGAAGTCTCTGGCTGCCTAAAATCAGCTCAGAGGGAAAGGCCTATGGCCCCTGGCCACACCAGCCCAAATGCACACTGATCCTGTTGACATTGGAAGCAGCAGGTTCAGGTGGTCAGTACTGGATGGGAGACCAAATGGGAATACCAGGTGTCATAGACCTTTTCTTCTGCTTCACTCAACTGGCAGGCTTTAAACGGTTCAGCATCAATGACAAGGAAAGGAATGGCTGTGAAGATCGGGGGTCTCATCGGGACATCCAAGATGGCTGGGGGCAAACAGCAGCCCCCAGGATCCCCCCAGCCCAGCCGAGAGAAGAGGGAGACTCCCCAGGACCCCTACCCCTGCTGGTGGGTAACGGCATCCCTGGCATGAAAGTACAGGTGAATGGGTTACAGTCTCGGATGCCTTGAAATCAGCCAGAGGAA
Source organism: Hymenochirus boettgeri (assembly GCA_019447015.1). Classification (NCBI taxonomy): domain Eukaryota; kingdom Metazoa; phylum Chordata; class Amphibia; order Anura; family Pipidae; genus Hymenochirus; species Hymenochirus boettgeri. The sequence goes on from CM033476.1 coordinate 206,031,100, forward strand.
ATATCTAGGCCCATGGCTGGAGGGGGAGTAGTAAGCCTCTTTTGGCTGGAGGGTAGAGGACCCCATTGCCACTGGCTGGTGGGGTGAGCGGCGTCCCTGGTTGAGTGTACCGGGAGTGGGTGAAAGTCTCTGCTGCCTTAAAATCAGCTCAGAGGGAAAGGCCTATGGCCCCTGGCCCACCAGCCCAAATGCATCTGATCCTGTCTTGACATTGGAAGCTAAGCAGGTTCAGGCCTGGTCAGTACTTGGATGGGAGACCAAATGGGAATACCAGGTGTCATAGACCTTTCTTCTGCTTCATCAACTGGCAGGCTTTTAAACAGGTTCCAGCGTACAATGACAGAAGGAAAGGAATGGCCTGTGAAGATCGGGGGTCTCATCGGGACATCCAAGATGGCTGGGGGCCAACAGCAGCCCCCAGGATCCCCCAGCCCAGCCAGAGAAGAGGGGGACTCCCCAGGACCTTACCCCCGTCTGGTGGGTAACGGCATCCCTGGCATGAAAGTACAGGTGAATGGTTACAGTTCTGGATGCTTGAAATCAGCCCAGAGGAAATATCTAGGCCCCATGGCTGGAGGGGGAGTAACAGCCTCTTTTGGCTGGAGGGTAGAGGATCCCCATTGCCACTGGCTGGTGGGTGAGCGGCGTCCCTGGTTGAGTGTACCGGGGAGTGGGTGAAAGTCTCTGGCTGCCTTAAAATCAGCTCAGAGGAAAGGCCTATGGCCCCTGGCCTCACCAGCCCAAATGCATCTGATCCTGTCTGACATTGGAAGCTAAGCAGGTTCAGGCCTGGTCAGTACTTGGATGGGAGACCAACTGGGAATACCAGGTGTCATAGACCTTTCTTCTGCTTCACTCAACTGGCAGGCTTTTAAACAGGTTCCAGCGTACAATGACGAAGGAAAGGAATGGCCTGTGAAGATCGGGGGTCTCATCGGGACATCCAAGATGGCTGGGGGCCAACAGCAGCCCCAGGATCCCCCAGCCCAGCCGAGAGAAGAGGGAGACTCCCCAGGACCTTACCCCCGTCTGGTGGGTAAACAGCATCCCTGGCATGAAAGTACAGGTGAATGGGTTACAGTCTCTGGATGCCTTGAAATCAGCCCAGAGGAAATATCTAGGCCCCATGGCTGGAGGGGGAGTAAGAGCCTCTTTTGGCTGGAGGGTAGAGGATCCCCATTGCCACTGGCTGGTGGGTGAGCGGGTCCTGGTTGAGTGTACCGGGGAGTGGGTGGAAAGTTCTTGGCTGCCTTAAAATCAGCTCAGAGGGAAGGCCTATGGCCCCTGGCACACCAGCCCAAATGCATCTGATCCTGTCTGACATTGGAAGCTAAGCAGGTTCAGGCCTGGTCAGTACCTGGATGGGAGACCAACTGGGAATACCAGGTGTCATAGACCTTTTCTTCTGCTTCACTCAAATGGCAGGCTTTTACAGGTTCAGCATTCAATGACAAGGAAAGGAATGGCTGTGAAGATCGGGGGGGGCTCATCGGGACATCCAAGAGAGGCTGGGGGCAAACAGCAGCCCCAGGATCCCCCCAGCCCAGCCGAGAGAGAGGGAGACTCCCCAGGACCCCACCCCTGCTGGTGGGTAAACGGCATCCTGGCATGAAAGTACAGGGAATGGGTTACAGTCTCTGGATGCCTTGAATCAGGCCAGAGGAAATATCTAGGCTCCATGGCTGGAGGGGGAGTAAGAGCCTCTTTTGGCTGAGGGGTAGAGGATTCCCATTGCCACTGGCTGGTGGGTGAGCGGCCGTCCCTGGTGAGTGTACCGGGGAGTGGGTGTGAAAGTCTCTGGTCGCTCTAAAATCAGCTCAGAGGGAAAGGCCTATGGCCCCTGGCCACACCACCCAAATGCACCTGATCCTGTCTGACATGGAAGCAAGCAGGTTCAGGCCTGGTCAGTACTTGGATGGGAGACCAACTGGGAATACCAGGTGTCATAGACCTTTTTCTGCTTCTCAACTGGCAGGCTTTTTAAACAGGTTCCAGCTCAATGACAAGGAAAAGAATGGCTGTGAAGATCGGGGGCTCATCGGGACATCCAAGATGGCTGGGGGCAACAGCAGCCCAGGATCCCCAGCCCAGCCGAGAGAGAGGGAGACTCCCCAGGACTACCCCCGTCTGGTGGGTAAACAGCATCCCTGTGCAGAAAGTACAGGTGAATGGGTTACAGTCTCTGGATGCCTTGAAATCAGCCCAGAGGAAATATCTAGGCCCCATGGCTGGAGGGGGAGTAAGAGCCTCTTTTGGCTGGAGGGTAGAGGATCCCCATTGCCACTGGCTGGTGGGTGAGCGGCGTCCCTGGTTGAGTGTACCGGGGAGTGGGTGAAAGTCTCTGGCTGCCTTAAAATCAGCTCAGAGGGAAAGGCCTATGGCCCCTGGCCACACCAGCCCAAATGCACCTGATCCTGTCTGACATTGGAAGCCAAGCAGGTTCAGGCTGGTCAGCACCTGGATGGGAGACCAACTGGGAATACCAGGTGTCATAGACCTTTTCTTCTGCTTCACTCAACTGGCAGGCTTTCAAACAGGTTCTAGCATTCAATGACAAAGGAAAGGAATGCATGTGAAGATCGGGGGGCTCATCGGGACATCCAAGATGGCTGGGGGCAAACAGCAGCCGCCCAGGATCCCCCCAGCCCAGCCGAGAGAAGAGGGAGACTCCCCAGATCCCCACCCCTGTCTGGTGGGTAAACGGCATCCCTGGGATGAAAGTACAGGTGAATGGGTTACAGTCTCTGGATGCCTTGAAATCAGCCCAGAGGAAATATCTAGGCCCATGGCTGGAGGGGGAGTAAGAGCCTCTTTTGGCTGGAGGGTAGAGGATCCCCATTGCCACTGGCTGGTGGGTGAGCGCGACCTGGTTGAGTGTACCGGGGAGTGGGTGAAAGTCTCTGGTGCCTTAAAACAGCTCAGAGGGAAAGGCCTATGGCCCCTGGCCACACCAGCCCAAATGCACCTGATCCTGTCTGACATTGGAGTAAGCAGGTTCAGGCCTGGTCAGTATGGATGGAGACCAACTGGGAATACCAGGTGTCATAGACCTTCTCTGCTTCGCTCAACTGGACAGGCTTTCAAACGGTTCCAGCATTCAATGACAAGGAAGGAATGGCATGTGAAGATCGGGGGCTCATCGGACATCCACAGATGCTGGGGGGCAAACAGCAGCGCCCAGGATCCCCCCAGCCGAGAGAAGAGGGAGACTCCCCAGGACCTACCCCCGTCTGGTGGGTAAACGCATCCCTGGCATGAAAGTACAGGTGAATGGGTTACAGTCTCTGGATGCCTTGAAATCAGCCCAGAGGAAATATCTAGGCCCCATGGTGGAGGGGGAGTAAGAGCCTCTTTTGGCTGGAGGGTAGAGGATCCCCATTGCCACTGGCTGGGTGGTGAGCGCGCGTCCCGGTTGAGTGTACCGGGGAGTGGGTGAAAGTCTCTGGCTGCCTTAAAATCAGCTCAGAGGGAAAGGCCTATGGCCCCTGGCCACACCAGCCCAAATGCACCTGATCCTGTCTGACATTGGAAGCCAAGCAGGTTCAGGCCTGGTCAGCACCTGGATGGGAGACCAACTGGGAATACCAGGTGTCATAGACCTTTCTTCTGCTTCACTCAACTGGCAGGCTTTCAAACAGGTTCTCAGCATTCAATGACAAAGGAAAGGAATGGCATGTGAAGATCGGGGGGTCATCGGGACTCCAAGATGGCTGGGGGCAACAGCAGCCGCCCAGGATCCCACCAGCCACCGAGAGAAGAGGGAGACTCCCCAGGACCCACCCCGTCTGGTGGGTAAACATCCCTGGCATGAAAGTACAGGTGAATGGGTTACAGTCTCTGGATGCCTTGAAATCAGCCCAGAGGAAATATCTAGGCCCCATGGCTGGAGGGGAGTAAGAGCCTCTTTTGGCTGGAGGGTAGAGGATCCCCATTGCCACTGTGGTGGGTGAGCGCGTCCCTGGTTGAGTGTACCGGGAGTGGGTGAAAGTCTCTGGCTCCTTAAAATCAGCTCAGAGGGAAAGGCCTATGGCCCCTGGCCACACCAGCCCAAATGCACCTGATCCTGTCTGACATTGAAGCTAAGCAGGTTCAGGCTGGTCAGTACTGGATGGGAGACCAACTGGGAATACCAGGTGTCATAGACCTTTTCTTCTCTTCGATCAACTGGCAGGCTTTCAAACGGTTCAGCATTCAATGCAAAGGAAGGGAATGGCACATGTGAAGATGGGGGCTCAGGAGACACCAAGATGGCTGGGGGCAAACAGCAGCGCCCAGGATCCCCCCAGCCCAGCGAGAGAAGAGGGAGACTCCCCAGGACCTTACCCCGTCGGTGGGTAAACAGCATCCCTGGCGAATGAAAGTACAGGAATGGGTTACAGTCTCTGGATGCCTTGAAATCAGCCCAGAGGAAATATCTAGGCCCCATGGTGGAGGGGGAGTAAGAGCCTCTTTTGGTGGAGGGTAGAGGATCCCCATTGCCAATGGCTGGTGGGTGAGCGGGTCCCTGGTTGAGTGTACCGGGAGTGGGTGAAAGTCTGGCTGCCCTTAAAATCAGCTCAAGGGAAAGGCCTATGGCCCTGGCCCACCAGCCCAATGCACCTGATCCTGTCTGACATTGGAAGCTAAGCAGGTTCAAGCCTGGTCAGTACTGGATGGGAGACCAACTGGGAATACCAGGTGTCATAGACCTTTCTTTGCTTCGCTCAACTGCAGGCTTCTAACGGTTCTAGCATTCAATGACAAAGGAAAGGAATGGCATGTGAAGATCGGGGGTCATGGGACACATCCAAGATGGCTGGGGGCAAACAGCAGCCGCCCAGGATCCGCCCAGCCGGAAGAAGAGGGAAGGCCCCCAGGACCCACCCCTGTCTGGTGGGTAAACGGCATCCCTGGCATGAAAGTACAGGTGAATGGGTTACAGTCTCTGGATGCCTTTTAAATCAGCCCAGAGGAAATATCTAGGCCCCATGGCTGGAGGGGGAGTAAGAGCCTCTTTTGGCTGGAGGGTGAGGATCCCATTGCCACGGCTGGTGGGTGAGCGGCGTCCTGGTTGAGTGTACCGGGGAGTGGGTGAAAGTCTCTGGCTGCCTTCTTAAATCAGCTCAGAGGGAAAGGCCTAGGCCCTGGCCACACCAGCCCAAATGCACCTGATCCTGTCTGACATTGAAGCTAAGCAGGTTCAGGCCTGGTCAGACTGGATGGGGAGACCAAACTGGGAATACCAGGTGTCATAGACCTTTTCTTCTGCTGCTAACGCAGGCTTTCAAAACGGTTCTAGCATTCAATGACAAAGGAAAGGAATGGCATGTGAAGATCGGGGGCTCATGGGACATCCAAGATGGCTGGGGGCAAACAGCAGTGCCCAGGATCCCCCCCAGCCCAGCCGAGAGAAGAGGGAGACATCCCCAGGACCCCTACCCCTGCTGGTGGGTAAAGGCATCCCTGGCAGAAAGTACAGGTGAATGGGTTACAGTCTCTGGATGCCTTGAAATCAGCCCAGAGGAAATATCTAGGCCCATGGCTGGAGGGAGTAAGAGCCTCTTTGGCTGGAGGGTAGAGGATCCCCATGCCACTGGCTGGTGGGTGAGCGGCGCCTGGTTAGGTACCGGGGAGTGGTGAGTGAAGTCTCTGTCTGCCTTAAAATCAGCTCAGAGGGAAAGGCCTATGTGCCCCTGGCCACACCAGCCCAAATGCACCTGATCCTGTCTGACATTGGAAGCTAAGCAGGTTCAGGCCTGGTCACTCTGGATGGGAGACCAACTGGGAATACCAGGTGTCATAGACCTTTTCTTCTGCTTCCTCAACTGCAGGCTTTTAAACAGGTCTCAGCATTCAATGACAAGGAAAGGAATGGCCTGTGAAGATCGGGGGTCTCATCGGGACATCCAAGATGCTGGGGGCCAACAGCAGCCACCCAGGATCCCCCCAGCCCAGCAGAGAAGAGGGAGACCCCAGGACCTACCCCGTCTGGTGGGGTAAACGCATCCCTGGCATGAAAGTACAGGTGAATGGGTTACAGTCTCTGGATGCCTGAAATCAGCCCAGAGGAAATATCTAGGCCCCATGGCTGGAGGGGGAGTAAGAGCCTCTTTGGCTGGAGGGTAGAGGATCCCCATTGCCACTGGCTGGTGGGTGAGCGGGCGTACCTGGTTGAGTGTACCGGGAGTGGGTGAAAGTCTCTGGCTGCCTTAAAATCAGCTAGAGGGAAAGGCCTATGGCCCCTGGCCACACCAGCCCAAATGCACCTGATCCTGTTGACATTGAAGCTAAGCAGGTTCAGGCCTGGTAGCACCGGATGGGGGAGACCACTGGGAATACCAGGTGTCATAACCTTTTCTTCTGCTTCACTCAACTGGCAGGCTTTCAAACAGGTTCTAGCATTCAATGACAAAGGAAAGGAATGGCGATGTGAAGATCGGGGGGCTCATCGGGACATCCAAGATGGCTGGGGGCAAACAGCAGCCGCCCAGGATCCCCCCAGCCCAGCCGAGAGAAAAGGGAGACTCCCCAGGACCCCACCCCTGTCTGGTGGGTAAACGGCATCCCTGGCATGAAAGTACAGGTGAATGGGTTACGTCTCTGGATGCCTTGAAATCAGGCCAGGGAAATATCTAGGCCCATGGCTGGAGGGGGAGTAAGAGCCTCTTTTGGCTGGAGGGTTAGAGGATCCCCATTGCCACTGGCTGGTGGGTGAGCGGCGTACCTGGTTGAGTGTACGGGGAGGTGGGTGAAAGTCTCGTCTGCCTTAAAATCAGCTCAGGGAAAGGCCTATGGCCCTGGCCACACCAGCCCAAATGCACCTGATCCTGTCTGACATTGAAAGCTAAGCAGGTTCAGGCTGGTCAGCACTGGATGGGAGACCAACTGGGAAAACCAGGTGTCATAGACCTTTTCTTCTGCTTCCTCAACTGGCAGGCTTTTAAACAGGTTCTAGCTACAATGACAGGAAAGGAATGGCCTGTGAAGATCGGGGGTCATCGGGACATCCAAGATGGCTGGGGCCAACAGCAGCCCCCAGGATCCCCCAGCCCAGCCGAGAGAAGAGGGAGACTCCCAGGACCTACCCCCGTTGGGGTAAACGGCATCCCTGGCATGAAAGTACAGGTGAATGGGTTACAGTCTCTGGATGCCTTGAAATCAGCCCAGAGGAAATATCTAGGCCCCATGGCTGGAGGGGGAGTAAGAGCCTCTTTTGGCTGGAGGGTAGAGGATCCCCATTGCCACTGGCTGGTGGGTGAGCGGCGTCCCTGGTTGAGTGTACCGGGGAGTGGGGTGAAAGTCTCTGGCTGCCTTAAAATCAGCTCAGAGGGAAAGGCCTATGGCCCCTGGCCACACCAGCCCAAATGCACCTGATCCTGTCTGACATTGGAAGCCAAGCAGGTTCAGGCCTGGTCAACCTGGATGGGAGACCAACGGGAATACCAGGTGTCATAGACCTTTTCTTCTGCTTTCACTCAACTGCAGGCTTTCAAACGGTTCTAGCATTCAATGACAAGGAAAGGAATGGCCTGTGAAGATCGGGGGGGCCTCAGGGACATCCAAGATGGCTGGGGGCAAACAGCAGCCGCCCAGGATCCCCCCAGCCAGCGAGAGAAAGGAGGGAGACTCCCCAGGACCCCACCCTGTCTGGTGGGTAAACGGCATCCCTGGCATGAAAGTACAGGTGAATGGGTTACAGTCTCTGGATGCCTTGAAATCAGCCCAGAGGAATATCTGGCCCAGGCTGGAGGGGGAGTAAGAGCCTCTTTTGGCTGGAGGGTAGAGGATCCCCATTGCCACTGGCTGGGGGGTGAGCAGCGTCCCTGGTTGAGTGTACCGGGGAGTGGGTGAAAGACTCTGTCTGCCTTAAAATCAGCTCAGAGGGAAAAGCCTATGGCCCCTGGCCACACCAGCCCAAATGCACATGATCCTGTCTGACATTGGAAGCCAAGCAGGTTCAGGCCTGGTCAGTACTTGGATGGGAGACCAACTTGGAATACCAGGTGTCATAGACCTTTTCTTGCTTCACTCAACTGGCAGGCTTCTTTAAACAGGTTCCAGCTACAATGACAAGGAAAGGAATGGCCGTGAAGATCGGGGGTCTCATCGGGACATCCAAGATGGCTGGGGGCAAACAGCAGCCCCCAGGATCCCCCAGCCCAGCCGAGAGAGAGGGAGACTCCCAGGACACCCCCCTGCTGGTGGGTAAGGCATCCCTGGCATGAAAGTCAAGTACAGGTGAATGGGTTACAGTCTCTGGATGCCTTGAAATCAGCAGAGGAAATATCTAGGGCCCCATGGCTGGAGGGGGAGTAAGAGCCTCTTTTGGTGGAGGGTAGAGGATCCCCATTGCCACTGGCTGGTGGGGTGAGCGGCGTCCCTGGCTGAGTGTACCGGGGAGTGGGTGAAAGTCTCTGCTGCCTTAAAATCGCTCAGAGGGAAAGGCCTATGGCCCCTGGCCACACCAGCCCAAATGCACCGATCCTGTCTGACATTGGAAGCTAAGCAGGTTCAGGCCTGGTCAGTACTGGATGGGAGACCAACTGGGAATACCAGGTGTCATAGACCTTTCTTCTGCTTCTCAACTGGCAGGCTTTAAACAGGTCAGCGTACAATGACGAAGGAAAGGAATGGCCGTGAAGATCGGGGGCTCATCGGACATCCAAGATGGCTGGGGGCAAACAGCAGCCCCCCAGGATCCCCCAGCCCAGCCAGAGAGAAGAGGGAGACTCCCAGGACCTACCCCCGTCTGGTGGTGGTAAACGCATCCCTGGCATGAAAGTACAGGTGAATGGGTTACAGTCTCTGGATGCCTTGAATCAGCCCAGAGGAAATATCTAGGCCCCATGGCTGGAGGGGGAGTAAGAGCCTCTTTTGGCTGGGAGGGTAGAGGATCCCATTGCCACTGGCTGGTGGGTGAGCGGCGTCCCTGGTTGAGTGTACCGGGAGTGGGTGAAAGTCTCTGTCTGCCTAAAATCAGCTCAGAGGGAAAGGCCTATGGCCCCTGGCCACCAGCCCAAATGCAACCGATCCTGTCTGACATTGGAAGCTAAGCCGGTTCAGGCTGGTCAGACCTGGATGGGAGACCAACTGGGAATACCAGGTGTCCTAGACCTTTTTTCTGCTTCGCTCAACTGGCAGGCTTTCACAACGGTTCTAGCATTCAATGACAAGGAAAGGAATGGCATGTGAAGATCGGGGGGCTCATCGGGACATCCAAGATGGCTGGGGGCAAACAGCAGCCCAGGATCCCCAGCCGAGAGAAGAGGGAGACTCCCCAGGACCCACCCTGTCTGGTGGGTAAACGCATCCCTGGCATGAAAGTACAGGTGAATGGGTTACAGTCTCTGGATGCCTTGAATCAGCCCAGAGGAAATATCTAGGCCCCATGGCTGGAGGGGGAGTAAGAGCCTCTTTTGGCTGGAGGGTAGAGGATCCCATTGCCACTCGTGGTGGGTGAGCGGCGTCCCTGGGTGAGTGTACCGGGGAGTGGGTGAAAGTCTCTGGCTGCCTTAAAATCAGCTCAGAGGGAAAGGCCTATGGCCCCTGGCCACACCAGCCCAAATGCACCTGATCCTGTCTGACATTGGAAGCCAAGCAAGGTTCAGGCCTGGTCAGCACCTGGATGGGAGACCAACTGGGAATACCAGGTGTCATAGAATTTCTTCTGCTTCACTCAACTGGCAGGCTTTCAAACAGGTTCTAGCATCAATGACAAAGGAAAGGAATGGCATGTGAAGATCGGGGGTCATCGGGACATCCAAGATGGCTGGGGGCAAACAGCAGCCGCCCAGGATCCCCACCAGCCCCAGCCGAGAGAGAGAGGGAGACTCCCCAGGACCCCACCCTGTCTGGTGGGTAAACGGCATCCCTGGCATGAAAGTACAGGTGAAATGGTTACAGTCTCTGGATGCCTTGAAATCAGCCCAGAGGAAATATCTAGGCCCCATGGTGGAGGGGGAGTAAGACTCTTTTGGTGGGGGTAGAGGATCCCCATTGCATGCTGGTGGGGAGGTCCTGGTTGAGGTACCGGAGTGAGTTGTGCCTAATCAGCTCAGGAAGGCTATGGCCCCTGGAGCAATGACCTGATCATGTGACATGAAGCAGCAGTCAGCTGGTAGTTGAGGTCTGGTGAGTACCGGGGAGTGGGTGTGAATGATGAAAGTCTCGGCTGCCTTAAAATCAGCTCAGAGGGAAAGGCTATGGCCCCTGGCCACAACCAGCCCAAATGCACCCTGATCCTTGCTGACATTGGAAGCTAAGCAGGTTCAGGCCCTGGTCAGCCACCTGGTGGGAGACAACTGGGAAATACCAGGTGTCATAGACCTTTTCTCTGCTTTCTCAAAATGGCAGGCTTTAAACAGGTTCTAGCATTCATGACAAAGGAAAGGAATGGCATGTGAAGATCGGGGGCTCATGGGACATCAAGATGGTGGGGGCAAACAGCAGCCGCCCGGATCCCCCCAGCCCAGCCGAGAGAAGAGGGAGACTCCCCAGGACCCTACCCGCTGGTGGGTAAAGGCATCCCTGGCATGAAAGTACAGGTGGAATGGGGTTCAGTCTTGGATGCCTTGAATCAGCCCAGAGGAAATATTAGGCCCATGGCTGGAGGGGGAGAAGCCTCTTTGCTGGGGTAGAGGATCCATTGCCAGCGGTGGTGAGGGAGTCCTGGTTATGTACGGATGGGTAAGATCGGTCTGCCTTATCAGCTCGAGGAAAAGGCCTATGGCCCTGGCACCAGCCAAATGCACCTGATTCGCTGCTGGAAGTAGAGGTCAGGCTGGTAGCGAGCGCGTCCTGGTAGTGTACCGGGGAGTGGTGGTGAAAGTCTCTGGCTGCCTTAAAATCAGCTCAGAGGGAAAGGCCTATGGCCCCTGGCCACACCAGCCCAAATGCACCTGATCCTGTCTGACATTGGAAGCTAAGCAGGTTCAGGCGCTGGTCAGACTGGATGGAGGGAGACCAACTGGAATACCAGGTGTCATAGACCTTTTCTTTGCTTCACTCAAACGGCAGGCTTTCAAACAGGTTCTAGCATTCAATGACAAAGGAAAGGAATGGGCATGTGTAAGATCGGGGGCTCATCGGGACATCAAGATGGCTGGGGCAAAACAGCAAGCCGCCCAGGATCCCCCGCCCAGCCGAGAGAAGAGGGAGACTCCCCAGGACCCACCCCTGCCTGGTGGGTAAACGCATCCCTGGCATGAAAGTACAGGTGAATGGGTACAGTCTCTGGATGCCTTGAAATCAGCCCAGAGGAAATATCTAGGCCCATGGTGGAGGGGGGAGTAAGAGCCTCTTTTGGCTTGGAGGGTAGAGGATCCCATTGCCACTGGTGGTGGGTGAGCGCCGTTGGTTGAGTGTACCGGGGGTGGGGTGAAAGTCTCTGTGCCTTAAAATCAGCTCAGAGGGAAAGGCCTAGGCCCTGGCCACACCAGCCCAAATGCACCTGATCCTGTCTGACATTGGAAGCTAAGCAGGTTCAGCCTGGTCAGAGTACTTGATGGGAGAGACCAACTGGGAATACCAGGTGTCATAGACCCTTTCTTCTGCTTCACTCAACTGGCAGGCTTTTAAAACAGGTCCAGCGTACAATGACGAAGGAAAGGAATGGCCTGTGAAGATCGGGTCTCATCGGGACATCCAGATGGCTGGGGGACAACAGCAGCCACCCAGGATCCCCCAGCCCACCGAGAGAAGAGAGAGGAGACTCCCCAGGACCTACCCCGTCTGGTGGGTAAACAGCATCCCTGGCATGAAAGTACAGGTGAATGGGTTACAGTCTCTGGATGCCTGTGAAATCAGCCCAGAGGAAATATCTAGGCCCCATGGCTGGAGGGGGAGTAAGAGCCTCTTTGGTTGGAGGGTAGAGGATCCCCATTGCCATGGCTGGTGGGTGAGCGGCGTCCCTGGTTGAGTGTACCGGGGAGGTGGGTGAAAGTCTCTGGCTGCCTTAAAATCAGCTCAGAGGGAAAGGCCTATGGCCCCTGGCCACACCAGCCCAAATGACACCGATCCTGTCTGACATTGGAAAGTAAGCAGGTTCAGGCCTGGTCAGACCTGGATGGAGAGACCAAACTGGGAATACCAGGTGTCATAGACCTTTTCTTCTGCTTCCTCAACTGCAGGCTTTCAAACGGTTTAGCATCAAGACAAAGGAAAGGAAATGGCATTGAAGATCGGGGGGCTCATCGGGACATCCAAGATGGCTGGGGGCAAACAGCAGCCACCCAGGATCCCCCCAGCCCAGCCGAGGAGAAGAGGGAGACTCCCAGGACCCCCCCCCTGCTGTGGGTAAACGGCATCCCTGGCATGAAAGTACAGGTGAATGGGTTACAGTCTCTGGATGCCTTGAAATCAGGCCAGAGGAAATATCTAGGCCCCATGGTGCTGGAGGGGGAGAAGAGCCTCTTTTGGCTGGAGGGTAGAGGATCCCCATTGCCACTGGCTGGTGGGTGAGCGGCGTCCTGGTGAGTGTACCGGGGATGGGTGAAAGTCTCTGGCTGCCTTAAAATCAGCTCAGAGGGAAAGGCCTATGGCCCCTGGCCACAAACAGCCCAAATGCACCTGATCTGTCTGACATTGAAGCTAAGCAGGTCAGGCCTGGTCAGTACTGGATGGGAGACCAACTGGGACCAGGTGTCATAGACCTTTTCTTCTGCTTCACTCAAGGCAGGCTTTCAAACAGGTTCAGCATCAATGACAAAGGAAAGGAATGGCATGTGAAGATCGGGGGGCTCATGGGACATCCAAGATGGCTGGGGGCAAACAGCAGCCCCCAGGATCCCCCCAGCCCAACCGAGAGAAGAGGGAGACTCCCCAGGACCACACCCCCGTCTGGTGGGTAAACGGCATCCCTGGCTATGAAAGTACAGGTGAATGGGTTCAGTCTCTGGATGCCTTGAAATCAGCCCAGAGGAAATATCTAGGCCCCATGGCTGGAGGGGGAGTAAGAGCCTCTTTTGGCGGAGGGTAGAGGATCCCCATTGCCACTGGCTGGTGGGTGAGCGGCGTCCCTGGTTGAGTGTACCGGGGAGGTGGATGTGGAAGTCTCTGTCTGCCTTAAAATCAGCTCAGAGGGAAAAGGCTATGGCCCCTGGCCACACCAGCCCAAATGCACCTGGTCCTGTCTGACATTGGAAAGCTAAGCAGGTTCAGGCCTGGTCAGTCTGGATGGGGAGGACCAACTGGGATACCAGGGTCATAGACCTTTTCTTCTGCTTCACTCAACTGGCAGGCTTTTAAACAGGTCCAGCGACATGACGAAAGGAAAGGAATGGCATGTGAAGATCGGGGGTCCATCGGGACATCCAAGATGGTGGGGGCCAAACAGCAGCCACCCAGGATCCCCGCCCAGCCAGCGGAGAGAAGAGGGAGACTCCCCAGGACCTACCCCCGTCTGGTGGGTAAACAGCATCCCTGGCATGAAAGTACAGGTGAATGGGTTACAGTCTCTGGATGCCTTGAAATCAGCCCAAGGAAATATCTAGGCCCCTGGCTGGAGGGGGAGTAAGAGCCTCTTTTGTGGAGGGTAGAGGATCCCCTGCCACTGGCTGGTGGGTGAGCGGCGTCCCTGGTTGAGTGTACCGGGGAGTGGGGTGAAAGTCTCTGGGCTGCCTTAAAATCAAGCTCAGAGGGAAAGGCCTATGGCCCCTGGCACACCAGCCCAAATCGCACCTGATCCTGTCTGACATTGGAAGCCAAGCAGGTTCAGGCTCGGTCAGCCTGGATGGGAGACCACTGGGAATACCAGGTGTCATAGACCTTTTCTTCTGCTTCACTCAACTGGCAGGCTTTCAAAAGGTTAGCATTCAATGACAAAGAAAGGAATGGCATGTGAAGATCGGGGGGCTCATCGGGACATCCAAGATGGCTGGGGGCAAAACAGCAGCCCCCAGGATCCCCCCAGCCCAGCCGGAGAGAAGAGGGAGACTCCCCAGGACCCCCACCCCTGTCTGGGGGTAAAAACGGCATCCCTGGCATGAAAGTACAGGTGAATGGGTTACAGTCTTGGATCCTTGAAATCAGCCCAGAGGAAATATCTAGGCCCCATGGCTGGAGGGGGAGTAAGAGCCTCTTTGGTGGAGGGTAGAGGATCCCCATTGCCCACTGGCTGTGGGTGAGCGGCGTCCCTGGTTGAGTGTACCGGGGGGGTGGGTGAAAGTCTCTGGCTGCCTTAAAATCAGCTCAGAGGGAAAGGCCTATGGCCCCTGGCCACACCAGCCCAAATGCACCGATCTGTCTGACATTGGAAGCTAAGCAGGTTTCAGGCCTGGTCAGACTGGATGGGAGACCAACTGGGAATACCAGGTGTCATAGACCTTTTTCTGCTTCCTCAAATGGCAGGCTTTCAAACAGGTTCTAGCATTCAATGAAAGGAAGGGATGGCCATGTGAAGATCGGGGGGGGGCTCATGGACATCCAAGATGGCTGGGGGCAAAAGCAGCGCCCAGGATCCCCCAGCCCAGCCGAGAGAAGAGGGAGACTCCCCAGGACCTTACCCCCGTCTGGGTAAACAGCATCCTGGCATGAAAGTACAGGTGAATGGGTTACAGTCTCTGGATGCCTTGAAATCAGCCCAGAGGAAATATCTAGGCCCCATGGCTGGAGGGGAGTAAGAGCCTCTTTGGCTGGAGGGTAGAGGATCCCCATTGCACTGGCTGGTGGGTGAGCGGCGTCTGGTTGAGTGTACCGGGGAGGGGGTGTGTGAAAGTCTCTGGCTGCCTTAAAATCAGCTCAGAGGGAAAGGCCTATGGCCCTGGCCACACCAGCCCAAATGACACTGATCCTGTCTGACATTTGAAAGCCAAGCAGGTTCAGGCCTGGTCAGTACTTGGATGGGAGACCAACTGGGAATACCAGGTGTCATAGACCTTTTCTTCTGCTTCGCTCAACTGACAGGCTTTCAAACTGGTTCTAGCATTCAATGACAAAGGAAAGGAATGGCATGTGAAGATCGGGGGGCTCATCGGGACATCCAAGATGGCTGGGGGCAAACAGCAGCCGCCCAGGATCCCCCCAGCCCAGCCGAGAGAAGAGGGAGACTCCCAGGACCCTACCCCTGCTGGTGGTGTAAACGGCATCCCTGGCATGAAGTACAGGTGAATGGGTTACAGTCTCGGATGCCTTGAAATCAGGCCAGAGGAAATATCTAGGCCCATGGCTGGAGGGGGAGTAAGAGCCTCTTTTGGCTGGAGGGTAGAGGATCCCCATTGCCACATGGTGGTGGGTGAGCGGGCGTCCTGGTGGAGTGTACCGGGGATGGGTGAGTGATAAAGTCTGGTCTGCCTTAAAATCAGCTCAAGGGAAAGGCCTATGGCCCCTGGCCACACCAGCCCAAATGCACCTGATCTCGGTCTGACATTGAAAGCTAAGCAGGTTCAGGCCTGGTCAGTACTTGGATGGGAGACCAACTGGAATACCAGGTGTCATAGACCTTTTTCTGCTTCGACTCAACTGGCAGGCTTTAAAAAGGATCCAGCGTACAATGACGAAAGGAAAGGAATGGCCTGTGAAGATCGGGGGGTCATCGGGACATCCAAGATGGCTGGGGGCCAACAGCAGCCACCCAGGATCCCCCCAGCCCAGCAGAGGAGAGAGAAGAGGGGGAGAATCCCAGACCTTACCACCGTCTGGTGGGGTAAAAGCATCCCTGGCATGAAAGTACAGGTGAATGGGTTACAGTCTCTGGTGCCTTGAAATCAGCCAGAGGAAAATATCTAGGCGCCCATGGCGGGGAGGGGGAGTAAGCGCTCTTTTGGTGGAGGGTAGAGGATCCCCATTGCCACTGGCTGGTGGGTGAGCGGCGTCCTGGTTGAGTGTACCGGGGAGTGGGTGAGTGAAAGTCATGGCTGCCTTAAAATCAAGTCAGAGAGAAAGGGTATGGCCCCGGCACACCAGCCAAATGCACCCTGACCTGTTGACATTGAAAGCTAAGCAGGTTCAGGCCTGGTCATACTTTGGATGGAGAGACCAATGGGATACAGCCCAGGACCCCACCCCTGTCTGGTGGGTAAACGGCATCCCTGGCATGAAAGTACAGGTGAATGGGTTACAGTCTCTGGATGCTTTGAAATCAGCCCAGAGGAAATATCTAGGCCCCATGGCTGGAGGGGGAGTAAGAGCCTCTTTTGGCTGGAGGGTAGAGGATCCCCATTGCCACTGGCTGGTGGGTGAGCAGCGTCCCTGGTTGAGTGTACCGGGGAGTGGGTGAAAATCTCTGGCTGCCTTAAAATCAGCTCAGAGGGTAAGGTCTATGGCCCCTGGCCACACCAGCCCAAATGCACCTGATCCTGTCTGACATTGGAAGCTAAGCAGGTTCAGGCCTGGTCA